>CAAKHF010007794.1:14223-26156 GCA_901007745.1 Hippocampus kuda
CGCTCGATCTCATTTGCCGCAACGCAATTTTCAAAACGGTATTTATAGGGCGTCGATACGAAGGCATAACTGCCCGTTATCCACACACACACACACACACGCACGCACGCACGCACGCACGCACGCACGCGCGCGCGCGCGCAAAGTGTCTTCGTGACACATTTCCGAAGCATGACTGAGAGAAAATGGCATATCCAATAAAGTCGCATTGTCTCGCGCTGTCACAGAGCTGGAAATGCGCCTCGTTTCGTGTCAGCGGGCTGCGCGACAGCCAAATAGAAGACATCGTACGTGTGTGCGTGGATTTATTTACTCCGAGCTTCGGATCCAATTTATTGCGCGACCTCACATCACGGCTCTCCATCACTTGCTTTGGAGCGCCCTTTTGATTCCTCCTCTCATCAACATCCGGGCTGCTTAATATTCAGAGAGTTTTGCCACCTCACATCCATCCAAAAAAAAAAAAAAAAAAAAAAAAAGCAGAAGCCTACGGATCTACTTGAACGTCAAAAAGAAGGGACAAACTTCTTACCACCCCGGTGTCCTCCCGCACGGTCTGCGGGGGAGCCGCTCGGCCCAGATGCAGAAGCCACAGAAGGGGCACCAGAAGCAGCATCTCCTCGCATATATTCCTCGTTCACTCGGAAAATAACTGGAGCCAGCCTGGTCCCCGAAGCACCATCCACGTCGCGGGACAGTGCTCCGGCGTCACGCGCGTACAAACCAAAAAAAAAAAGATTTAGAAAGACTTCACCGGCTACCTCACAGTGGAGCGCAAACACATAAAACAAAAACAGGTGGCCGAGGAAGTTTGCTTTCCGGGTGAGGAGGAGCTAAGTGGCCATCGTGAGCGACTTGTAGCGGGCTCGGTTGCTTTCCGTCTCCCGAGCAGCAAATGGAAGCAGCTGCGCTGCGTGGGCTTTTTGTGCCTCATACACGTTTCGAAGTCACACGAGTGGACTGGAGAGGTTGGATTCGACGAGGGGGGAGCAAGAGGAGAACGAGGGGGGAGTGGGCGGGGGGATTCTTGAGTAATGCGAGATGGTTGTGGGTTAAGATCAAAAACTAACAAAAAACACACAACAGCAACATAAGGTCTATCTCAAATCGTCTTTCACCACCGGAATGAGTGGAAATGCCATTAATCAGTTCCAGTCGCCATAAAATGCCAATCCTCAAAATTTGTAACATGATTTTTAATGACAAAATAATACTGTATTTTGTACTTTAAAGATATCTTGGAGGCCACAACTGCCCATTTTCCACTCAATAATATTTTTTGATCAAGAAAATGGCAAGAATAGTCATGCAACTTCAAATCAGTGTGGCATCAAATTGATTTGAAGTTGAACTTTGTGATGCACTTCACATTAATCTCTTTGAGGTCACTGAACAAAACAACTGGAAGGCTCCCGGGCTTATTCCTGTTACCATTTTTTAATGAAAATCCTTTTGGTTGACATTTATAAAATCAAAAGGCATACCTTGGGGACCCATCACACTTGACAATAAAAATTGTTGTCAACCAGGGAAGATGCTTTATCTTCCCAGTGAGCTTTGGGACAGGCTCTTTAAAATGCAGCAGGGTGAGCTGTCAGAGCTAATTACTTCGGCTCTCTCCCATTGGTTTTCCTGATTTCATATTCCCTGTGTGAATGGTATTTTGTATCTTGTCTTTTAAAAGATTAAAAACATGGATTTTTGAATCTGAATTACTTCACATGACCTTTTTTTTTTTTAAGACAAACCTCAGTTTCTTGTTAATGGTACTAGTGGACACTTAAATATTTCCCGAAAGTTTAAAATCTCACCTCAATTGTACGATGTCCACTCGCCACAAAAAGATTTAAGGATAAATATAGGAAATGCCCCAAATCACACTGGACACTCAATGTATCCAAAAAAAAAAAACCAAAACAAAAAAACCGCTCGTAGGCCAGTGCCTGTCAAATCACGCTTTCCTTTGGTAAAAGCATTGTTGCGAATCATCTTCGTACGTCAGGGTATGACTACACTTTTTCTGTGCGCTATCCTAAAATTAAAGGTTTGGGGGAACAAAGACATTCTTCAGCTTCTTGAAATTAGTCTTCACTCATTTCCAGATCTCTGCTCGTGGGTGAAGACGCCAATAATCAAGGATTTTTAATCCAAATTCTAACACGTGGTGCAGTATCTTAAATATACCTTGTCTTCACAAGCCACTTGAACTCAGACAGCCGGTGTCACAAATGGGGGCGGGGGGTGGGGGGGTGAGTTTCCTCCTGAGAAGATGAAAATAATTGAAAAGGAATATGATTGTGGCAGTGAGCATGAACACTTTTTGACCCACTTCAAATTGGAGGCATTTAGAGACGAAATTGAAATGTGGACACAGATCGAAGTCCATGTCAAAATGCGGTGTCCCGGAGACGTTGAAATTGCCAAGTTGAGGATGGAAATAAAGGTGAAAACTTTAAAAGAAATTGTAATTAAGTGAGACAAGAACTGGATATTACCTGTGGAATTAAGACGGAGGTGTTGAATGCCAAGGAAAACAAAACGATAGACCAATTAGAAAAACAATCACAATGTCCTCATCCAAAGGCAAGCATTGCCGAAGAAAATGGAATCACTGTGGCAGCAGGAAAATGAGATGAGATTTGTAAAATATACAAAAAGAAGAACTCTGAGTGGACGTTCTCTCCTGAAACTTCCAGAGACACCAGAACAGCTCTCCTACTGCTGAGCAAAGAAAGTTTTTCCACAAGATCACAACCAGTCCTGTGTCATGGCCGCAAATTATAAGCACTTTTCGTCAACTGAACTTTTAAAACTACTTTTTGTCAATCATGTCCTCTCCACTCCACACTCCGCCAGCTGGGAAACGCTACAGAGTCATATGGCAGAGGCAGTTTGGTCGCCCGTGGCGACAATCTTTCTGGTCCTTGGCACAAGCACCAAGCAAGACAAATCAAGTGTAGTAAGTCCACATTCTGTTGTCACTAGCTCAGGAAGTTCTCCTCACTCTGAAAGTGATCTAGCCAGAACGGCTTTATCTGGACACATACCTTTCTCTTGCTGAGGAGGACCCTGGGCTCCACTGTGTCTTCCAAAAACCGAAATCATCCAACTTTGGAGAACCATAGTTTCAGGGATGAATGAACATTCCCTGGATAAATACATTCCATCAGTCAGCTGTTCTCCACTTGAAGCTACCCCAGCAGGAAAACGTATCAGACCGTCTTCAAAAGCAGCTGTTTTATCATCTGTCCCTTGAATTAAATTGTTTAAATCCATTTGAATTTCAGGTGAATCACTCTTTTTGCACTCGGCATGAGATACCATATTGGCCCCAATACCTGTATAAGACGGCCCAGATTATAAGACGACGCCCTCTTTTTCAAAACTCAAGTTTGAAAAAAGACTTTTTGAACACCAAATTAATTTTTATACAGAAAATAATTCCAGTACATCTGAAAAAAATTATTCTAACAATATATCTGAGAGAAAAAGCATGTTACTTTGCCTCATTCAAATCTTAAAATCTGAACATTTAAATATGTAAACTAAAGTGCAATCACATTCGTAAATGAATGGCTTCTGGTTTTTGAAATGTAAATGACATTATAACTTCTCATCAGCTGCCGGTTAACCTGGCCGATCTTCGACCCACTTTTCTCCAGATTGTCGCTACGTTTCTCCATTTTCTGCTATCTCATCTATTATTTTCTTTTGTTTTCTTTCTTACCACTATTTTTTTATTTTTCTTCATTTTTATTTTTATTCTTCGTGACAGGGGTTCACTTTGGCCTGGGGAGTCAAGTTCAGCATTCGCTTCAATGGTAGCTGGCGCCATCTAGCGTCGTGAATGGGTATCATGTCTAGAACTCGAATATAAGACGAACCCCACTTTTTCAGTCTTATTTCAATGCAAAAACACCGTCTTATATTCAGGCCAATACCGTACATTCACAAGATGTGCTCAGTGCCCTAAATCGACAGTCTGATCAGCAAAATGTCACTTCTCAAAAGACCGGAGTCACTTCAGAACTTCTCCTGGACACCCGCTGTTTGAAGGAGGCACCTCGGAGCCCCCCTGTTCCCGAATCACAGGTATTACAGCATCCCCGGAGAGACTTAATAGACTTAAAGCACCGAGCAGCCATGAAACAAAATCTCCGGGGGCTTTAGCTTAGAAGTAGAAAAAGAAGACATGGAGCCTTGCTAGGAGAGTAGCGAAGAGAAAATCTATAGCGTAGGCAAACAAAGGAGAGAGGACAATACATTAAGGAAAAAAATAGACGGAGTTGAGAAAAATGAGGTAGCAGGAAGAGACGAAGAATGAAGAGCCACGTGCCACCATTGAAAATCCGCCGAAGACATCCATAAAGATGGTTTTGAAAGCCGGCCAGAAGCAACGCGGACATGTGCCGTAGAGACCTGAGAGTACAAAAGCAGAAGCTGAGGTCAAGTGGGTCTTTGACGGTGGGGGGCGCGGGGGGTGTATTGAAGTGTTTTGGTATGAAGATAGCACCGATGATTTCTTGGTGAAAAGTGGTTCAATCAGATTCTGTAGTTTCTTTGTGTTTGTGGTGCTGTACAACACATATTTGACATTATATCTGAAATTTAAACTTGTTCTGTCGCGTAACCGTGTTTGCATGATCCATTGAGACCCCCCCACACACACACACACACACACATTCACCTCAAAACGAGACACACGTTCCAAATGTTTGTAATCCATTTCAATGATATCATCGCGCATTATTTTTTTAATTAAAATGGGACAACGGCGAGTCACCCTTGAGGTAAATAGCATCCAACGAGTACACACATCAGAAGCTACAGTTTATGGATAATGCGAATCCTGGTTTAGTACTCCTCGTAACACTACATAGTCAAAATGCAATTTGCTTAATTCCAGACAATAAAGTGCACTCTTTATAGTGAGTACTATACAGCAGCACAAACCAATATAGGAGATGTTTAATTATTATTTTTTAATGTTATGCATTTTCCCGACACGTCCGCCTTTTGGTTAGGAAATGATTAGGGACTTGATTGAATCCAATGTATATGAGGCTTTGTAATTAGACAAAGTCTATAATGATGCAGTGCAATTTATTGAGAGTATATCGGGGGTTTTTTTTGGGGGGGGGGGGGTTCAATTCAAGTTTTAGCGATACTGTATGAACTTTGTTCTCTATCGGCTGTCCCCATTTGGATCGCGGTTGAGCTGGAGCCGATTCCCAAGTGACGTTCGGGAGAGAAGTGGGCTAGTCTTTGTACTGGTCGCCGTGCACGATTTGGAGCGTTCAGTTCACCGACACAAGATGTGTTTGGAATGCGGAAAGAAGCAGTCTGAATTCGCTAGCTTGCAAGTACAACCCTGCTGATTTGGTTGACAGCTTTTGTTTTTGTTTTTTGCTTGTCTGTTTACAACTCAGGGCATGGACGTTATTCTGACAGCACAATATCTCACTGCATTTTGATTCCTATTGGATTCTCCATGCTTGATGTAATGGAGTTCCACGCAGAGAGATTAGCATTGCCCATTAAATTAGCCAGCATAATTGTATTGGGATCATGAAAACCTCGAAAAAGGTACATCTCAAGGGTGCATGTTTTAGGCGTTGCATTAGTGACATTGCATGTAAAATAAAAAAGTGTTTGCGTTGGAACTCTTCATTTCTTCCTCCTTTTACCGAGTTGAACAACATGAGCTCTCCGATTGCAGGGCAATCGGATTGGAGGACAAACCTGATCCTCTTTGGTCTCAGTGAGAATCCTTCATTGGAAGTGATCCCCTCAAACTTCGCCCGAGGCACATGAACAATCTTCCAAGATGTCATCTTTGAACTTTCAGCCTCAAGTCCACATCCCACAGTCACACACACAATGTCCGAATGTATAAATAAATAAAAAAGAACTCGTCATGATGCTACCTTTGGTCAGCAGAATATTGTTTTTATACGTCCTTGTATATGAGAGGCTACTTCTGCAGTCCAGTTGTGATGTAGCAGTGACAGAAAACAAATTGGTGCACCGCAGGGGTTGCTGCCAAGTCGTGCATCATGAATGAATGTACTGTTTGGATCAGTCTACCGGCTCGCTCTCAATTCTAACTCCTTGTGTATACAGTAAAAAAACAAGCAGTGTTTCTGGATGCCGCTGAAAACATCAGCTTTTATATCCTGTGTTGCGCTGTACATCCCACAAATGTACGTTCTTTGCAAATGAGGCATCGTTTGCAAAGGGAAGCAACAGGGTTGCCAGCGCAATGAAAAAGTGCCTTAAGATAGCATGTGAACTAAACTCATTGCAAGGCGGCCCAGTGGTGGACTGGTTAACACGTCGGCCTCACAGTGCAGAGTTCACAGTTCGATTCCAGCTCTGGCCTGCCTGTGTGGAGTTTGGATGTTCTCCCCGTACCTCCGTGGGTTTTCTCCGGGTATTCCGGTTTCCTCCCACGTTCCCAAAACATGCGTGGCAGGTTAATGGAACGCTCCAAATTGTCCCTAGGTGTGAGTGTGAGCGCGAATGGTCGTTTATCTATTGGCTGCCAACCAGTTCAGGGTGTCCCCCGCCTACTGGCCAAAGACACCTGGGAGAGGATCCAACACACCCCGCGACCCGTGTGAGGATAAGCAGATCTTTGCAATGTGAACTGCGCGAGGCCTTATTGCGTTCTGAAACCCCAAATACAATGTGTTATATCACATTTTTAATCCATAAGAATATGGAATCAGGCAAGGAAGACACAAGTTGCCAAAGAAGGGAAATGGGTGTGGATCAAGATGAAAAAATGGGGCGATAATGAAAAGGCAGTGCTCGGTCCCAATGTAAACAGCACGGCATGGAGGCCACTCTCGTCTATTTTTACCACAAGATTCACTATTTCATCCATGGGTAGATATGAAATTATGAATATGGTTCAGTGTTGTTGTCCAAAAAAAAAAGTACACGGCATGTACTGTATTTTTTTATCTCTTGGCGGCGTGTGGTTGGCCCAGAAATAGATTTTTTGCCTGTGTGAAAGGTTCTGATATGCATTTTGACGGCTTCGAAATTGCGCTACATCGTGCAACTGCGATTCAAGTTTTGTTCAGCGTGCCTCAGCCCTTGGAATGTGCAAACTCTACACTGGAGGGCGGGAGCCCAGATTCAAAGCCCCGACTTCAGAACTGGACTTTATGCCGCCGCCCTAGAACTGATTCATTCTCCTTCCTATGGGAATCAAATAGGCAACATTTGCATTATGGATGGAAAAGAAATCAGAAATACTTTGCAAATTGAAAAAAAAAACTGCCATCGGGAAAAACACATCCTTAGTTGTACGTATTGAATGTTAACCCGTGTTTTATAAGCCACATTTTTAATTGAAAAGATGATTTGAAAAGAAAAACCAGAGCACAATAGAGTCGGTTCCCTTTGAAAGATTTTTTTCTCTTTTTATCTGCGATTACTAATTCATAGAAACGTACATCAGATGGATGTGCTCTGCTTTGAGATTTAAAAATATTCAATTCCCCCCCCCCCTTTGAATCCTCTATTAAATTACCATTAATGGAACCATCCGAGCGGAAGTAAACAAACTTCACAGCATTTCCCCGCTGTTTCCAAAGCAGACACACTTCACAGCTCATTTGCCGCATATCCCTCACGGTGGAGATTGCAACTAAGCAGCTTCCTTTATTTTATTTCCTGAAGAAGTCTTGTTTGAGAAGAACGCATGCAGTCGAATAGCGCTATCAACTCCACTGGAGCCTATCCCAGCTGTCAGTAGGCGGGCGACGCCCTGAACCGGTTGCCAGCCAATCGCAGGGCACACGCAGACCAACAACCAGCCGTGCTCACAATCACACCGAGGGACAATTTCGATCACCGTGCCCCGACTCATGTCCTGCTGAGGTTCCCGGAACGTTCCATCGCAGTTAGTGGAGATATCAACCAGGTCCGCCTCCTCTCTGAGTCTCAGCCCCTGCTGAGATTCTTACGGAGAGACTTGAAGGTAAACCAACCGCCCAAGATATTCGAATGGTAAGTCCTGCTGTGCGACTTCTGCCCTGCAAAACCACGTTAAGGATCCCGACAAGTCCAACGATGCCCTCAGAGTCTCTGTGGAGCACTGTTTCGACGTGGACAAATACCAGTTAAATCGGTCAGAAGCGCTCTTGATGGCTCTCACCATTGACAGCTCTTTCTGGGAGAAAAGCGGAATTCTCACTTACCGGTGGAGGCCACACTATGAATTGTCTTTGAGGCACAATGTCTCAAACATGATCTTTTACGCACCCAACTAGTAGTATCTTGCTCAGTAGGATTCTCATGGCTGTCATAAGAGCACCACTTGGAATTCGAAACAACTTCCATCGTCGCATTTTTGATCCAACCCGTCTATCAGAGGTGAACAGTCTTCAGAAATCCTCTTATATGAATGCCGATGTAGGAATCAGAAATAGCTAATACAGCATGTAATGTTCTTTGCAGATGATTCATCCTTGGGGGACCTTTCGTCCACCATCATCTTCCCCCCCACCTCCCCCCGTTTTGCAGAGAGCAGCCAGAAGCAAAACAGATGTGATTACGATGTCAAATACACAACAGTATCGTTACTTGTCACGACTTAGCTCGTGCGTCAAATATAGTACTGACGTGTGTCATGCTAAGGCAATTACAGTAATGCCTCGTTTATCGCGGTTAATAGGGACCAAAACCACCCGCGATAAATGAAAATCCGCGAAGTAGGGACTCCCCCCTCCATATAGGTACATGTACATAATATTTATAAGGCCAAATTTAATGGTGTACATACATGTAGAAGTCAATTTTGAAGTAATTAACATGACTTAATGCTGTATACTAATAGATTTAAACATGTATAAGTTAGGTTAGTTTATGAATAACAAAATACAGTTGCTCTATGTGACGCGCGGCTGTTTTGCTGACTTTCGCTGCTTCTCGCGGACCTTTTGCGGACTTTTTGCGGACTTAAAAAAAAAAAAAATTATGAATGTTTGAAAAAAATCCGTGATGCACTGAAGCCACGATAAACGAACCGCGAAATAGCGAGGGATCACTGGACTAAACTTCACTTTTTTTTTTTTTTTTTGGTTGGGGGAGAGGGGATGCCGATTAGGTTTACTGAACTCGGGAACTCACTCCCACCCGACATCCGAAATATTGACTCTGTTCCCATATTCAAAACTCATCTCAAAACCCACGTATTTAAAATTGCATATACAGTTTAAACTCATCCCTTTTTATTATTTATCATTTTATCTGTGGTTGGACTGATCTTTTTTGATTGTAAAGTGTCCTTGGGTATTTTGAAAGGAACTTATAAATAAAATGTATTATTATTATTATTATTAGTGAAGATTCATCATAAGTGTACACATGCCCTGTGAAGGGCTGGCGACCAGTCCTGGGTGTACCTTACCTCTTGCATAAGTGGTGGAATAGAGGCTCCTGATCACCCCAGTGAAGACGGGCGGGTGGATGGAAGAAAGAATAAAAAATAAAAGTGGTCAAGGGGGCTGTGAACGAGGCGACAACAAAACATGAAAAGGGCCGCAGGAATTTCTGGCAAGCGCAGGCAATCTACCCGAAATTGTTCATTCTATGTGGGCGATTGGGTATCGGTCAAGACGGTTGACTGATCCACCTAGCCATCGATCAATCTATTCCATCCACCCATCCGTGAATAAGCTCCTGATTCCGTTTGAACTCGCTTCTACTCCTCCTATTCATATGCATGTTTGAATATGAATGATGTTCCTGGTGAAATGTGTCATACTTGGCTCACACATTAAATTTATTCATCAGTTCCAGTTAAAAAAAAAAAAAAAAAAGGATTCCAGGAAAACTTGAATTCGGGATGTTCCAATTAATAATATTTTCATTATATATTACAAGAATGTGAGGCCATTAAGATAAAAATTAAATGTTTGTGTGACGCGCTGGGTCTCGGTGTGTTTTTCCACATGATAGATACCGTTGAAGGCATGTTGGAGTTTCCCGTCGTACTCGCACAGTGCCGACAGGCAGAGCTGTGTCTCGAATAAATTGTACAAATTCATGCGCAGCAACAGATTGAATCCGAGATTGAAGCAGGCGGGATCTTTGCCACAGAGTTGTAAATCAGATAGATCTCATACGTTCTGCCGTACGCCGAACACAACCCCGGAAGAATCAAATGTAACCTTTTAGAGGGTTTTCCGTTTTCCTTGAAGTCATGCGCGTTCCTCACAAGATACACGTCGGTGTATTTTTCATGAAAAATGTTCAACACCGCCGTATAAACATGACCACCGAACGCGTGGTTCTCTGCATGCAAATCACAAGTGGTGGATCGGAAACATAAACGATGTTTGCAATTTACCGACAGATTATCATACAGAGCGCTGGGTCTGCTATTTTGGTGAGATTATTTATGTCAACGTTTCACCCATCCATCCAGCTATTTTCAAATCCGTATATCCTCACGAGGGTCGCGGGGGCGTGTTGGAGCCTATCCCAGCTGTCTTCGAGCAGGAGGCAGGGAAATACCCTGAACTGGTTGCCAGCCAATCGCAGGTGTACGTTTCATACCGCTGTAAACTACCAGCGTAATAAGAAGCATTTTGTTCTATTAAGACGAACCGGACACTGTCGATCAAAATGATCATGAAAGGCTCGAGCGCGAAACAAAGCACTTTTTTTTTTGCTGGAATCGACTCATGAAAGAAAATGCCCCCGTGTCACCCCCCTGACTTGTTTTTCAATGCATCCATTATAACTGATGATGCTTGAGAGTCGAAAACGCAAAGCCACTGGGTGCGTTTTAACAGGGCAGCTACCAGGCATTTGCAAAGGCTTTGCATATTTTCCACACTAAAAGGCGCACTGGATTATGAGGGGCACCTTCAATGAATGGCCTATTTTGCCAATTTTTTTTTCATACATTGTGTGCACCGCATTATAAGACGCAATCTACAATGCATCCACTAGATGGAGCTACACTCAAGGAAACGCCAACAGAACCATCAGATGTCAGTAAAACTTATTTAAAACTCATTCACTCCCAAAGACGTTTTTAAACGTCTTTTCAGACTTGGTCTAGAATTGGCTGGTACTGAATGAGTTAATAAAGCAGCGACACAGTTCACTTAACCAACAGCAAGTTATAACATTGACTCGTTAACGTTGAACTCTCTTGCCGCTGCTCTATTTCCGTGTTCAACTGCGTAACCGATCGCCTTAAGTTTGAACTCTGCGTTGTCAGCATGACTCGAGCAAGGAGCCATTTTGGAGTCGAAATATTACCGGAAGGACCATAAACAAGCCGCATCGGATTTTAAGGCGCGCTGTGAGCTTTTATGAAAATGGAAGGCTGTTCGGTGCGCCTTTTCGTGCGGAAAATATGGTACTTTTTTCAACAAGTACATCTTGCTTTATTTGATATAATACTAATTTGAGGGGGCGGCCCGGTAGTCCAGTGGTTAGCACGTCGACTTCACAGTGCAGAGGTACCGGGTTCAAATCCAGCTCCGGCCTCCCTGTGTGGAGTTTGCATGTTCTCCCCCGGCCTGCGTGGGTTTTCTCCGGGTGCTCCGGTTTCCTCCCACATTCCAAAAACATGCATGGCAGGCTGATTGAACACTCTAAATTGTCCCTAGGTGTGAGTGCGGGCGTGCATGGTTGTTTGTCTCTGTGTGCCCTACGATTGGTTGGCAACCAATTCAGGGTGTCCCCCGCCTACTGCCCGAAGACAGCTGGGATAGGCTCCAGCACCCCCCGCGACCCTAGTGAGGATTAAGCGGTTCGGAAGATGAATGAATGAATGAATGAACTAATTTGAGGGATTTCTCTTGACATTGAAAAAAAAAATGGATTCCCCTGCAAGTAAATAAATACCTTTCGTCTGGTTGACATGGAAGGTTGCTTGTTTCCGTGTATGCCCCTGTTCC
>CAAKHF010007797.1:0-26690 GCA_901007745.1 Hippocampus kuda
GATCTTCGCTATAAATATATATATATATATATATATATATATATATATATATATATATATATATATATATATATATATATATATACACACTGTATATATATTTTATATATACACACTGTATATACAGTATATATATATATATATATATGTATGTATGTATGTGTGTATGTGTGTATGTATGTGTATGTGTATATATGTATATATGTATATATGTATATGTATATATGTATATGTATATATGTATATGTATATATATATATATATATATATATATATATATATATATATATATATATATATATACACACATACACACTGTATATATATTTTATATATGAGAAATGTAAATTTTGGTAGAGATTTTAGCAAGGATCATGGAAGTTGACATGTTTGATTTGCTTTTGCGGGCCACATAAAATGATGTGCCGGGCCAGATCTGGCCCCTGGGCCTTGAGTTTGACACCTGTGCTCTAACATTATGTAGTTATGTCCAGTATGCATATTTTGTTGTAGGGGCTTCAGCTTGTTTCTTTGATGAATTGAGTGGCTCCAAATGCCGCGATCATATCCCTTGGTTTTTTAACATACTTGGCAAATAGACAATTGTGATTCAGATAAATATTAAACATTAAAAAATCCATTTCGGATTACTAAAATCGGGACTATTCTACGGATTTATGGCTTTGTCTTTTAACAACTGCTGGTTACCTTATTTGGCCACAGGAATGTCACACAACTTTATCAACTGAGTGGCTAGCTAGCTGGCTAGCTATTTAATTAGTCTCCTAGCTAGCAACTCTACGTACCTACCCAACCACCTAACACAACACAAGAAGCCTCCAGATGTTCATTAGTCACAGACGTACACAAGTGCACACCAAGTCCCGGTAGTGACGCGCATTCTCTCTCGTTGCAAACACATCTATAGTCATCAGATGGAAAGCCACTTCTTTATGTCTCGCTTACATAAAAAGCACAGCCGATTCACATGGCAGTCTTTAATCTGGACGGTCTGTAAACGGAGTGCCGGGCATTTAGTGGGCTCTGTGCATCCCCTGGTTCAGCTACTCATCCTTGTGTTTATTAGACTTGATCCATGCAGACAAAATGCCCACATTGGTTTCATAACCATGTGCGTGTGATGTCTGGGGTAAAGTGTTTCATGCTGTGCTCTTGAGTTCAATTCATCAATTCTTTGTGCCCTGGTCACAAATGACAGACTTTTGGCTGAGTTTATTAGTAGTTTCAAATCTGGAAAAAGAAACAAAAGAAGTTCAGAAAAATGGCTTTACTGTGGTGTGTGTGTGTGCGTGTGTGTGTGTTTGTGGCCTTTACTCATTTTTGCATCACAATGGGTTCTGACACGTAAATGACACTTTGCAACAATTCTGTCTGCAGCGCGATTGGTTAAGTCTTGCAGTTTCAACACTGGCGTGACATCACACCATTGAACCTTGGTGTCCCACAAAATGTGTCTTCACTTCAAGCAAATGCGTTGATTTTTATTTCACCTTTTCTCAGTCACTTTGCTACAATTTCTTAGATCATCATTGAAATTTGCAAAACAGGAAGTGCATTTCTCAAAACAACACGTGCCTGCTTGGATTTTCTGCGGGTATTCTGGGTCCCTCCCACATTCCAAAAATATAATGGCAGGCTGATTGAACACTCTAAATTGGTAATCCATCCATTCATCATCTGAACCGCTTGATCATCAAGAGGGTCTGGCCATGCTGGAGCTTTTGCCAGCCAATCACAGGACACAAATAGACAAACAACAATTCACACTTATTTGGTTAATCATTAAATTTAATTAATTATGAATAAAAATTTTATACTATTTCGAATAAATTTGGTATTAAAATAAATTATGCGACAGATTGTTACTTTTTTTTAAATCTCATCTCTTAAAAAAAAAAAGCAATCAATCAATAGTCGCCCTTAAGCACAAACTTTTGCCCATTCCAATTTACAATCTTCATTTACCCTAAAACATGCATGCTTTTGGTATGTAATAAAAAGTTCCTGAAAACTACTCGCCATGATATCACACGTTGACATCGAGTTTGGTATGATCAGGGACACAAAGACTATGTTTGAGTACATGTGGATCGAGTGGACTACACATTGGGCGGGCGAAGCTTGACGTGAACACACACAGTGAAAAGTAAATAAACATGTACCAAAGGCCAAGAATTGAAGTCAAGGATCCCACACAGCATGGAGCACCAGCGTGAATTTTACTTACATTTTTCCACCCTATGCAAGGTAGGAATCCCCAGCTTTCACCCCTTCCTCATCCTAGTCGACTTCAAGTGAGCCCTTCCGGTACACGTGCGCCACTATTTGCAGATGGACAAACGTTTTCCATAGTCTGTCATTAACAGACACCAATTCAATGGTAAATGTATAACTACTGTAAATATTTGCATTAAAAACACTTCAAGTTCAAATATATCAACTACAGGATTACTTACTGCACGTGCCGTTCGTAACCTCGAAACGTCGTATATCTGTAAAGCGAGTCTCCTGTGTGCCACGTAAAAGATGGAGTCGGGGTTTATTCATGAGGGAATGGCGCCTCCTTGCGAACAAGCAGTAAATAACAGTGAAAAATTGGAAGGGTACCTGTTCGAAGGAAAAACTTCACCGACTCCACACAATCGAATGAGTTCAAATAAAAGCTCTGACAGAATAATTCTGATATAAATAAGGCGGCCATGATTCAAGGTTCCAATGACACAACATTGTATATGATTACACGACGTCATGTAGGATTTCTGTAATTTTGTCTTGAATCAAAACTTTTTCCTTCAACATTGCACTTAATGAATTTCCAATAAAGCATTGACAAATCCAGTTGTCATTTTGGTCGGAGTGTACTAAAATGAACTAATAAAGTAACTTGCAATCTTGGTTACTTTTAAAATGAAGTTGCACTTTACAGTAGCACTGTTGTGTTTGTATCAGATACTTTTTAAAAATGGGGCCTCAACTTTAGTTTCACCATGCCATGTTTCCCTACATTTGCAAGATCCTTAGTTTTCCACAATATTTGAATTGGTTGACACACCTCTAGAGTTCTACACACAAAAAAATGCTGCTTAATCTATAGAAGTGTGATTATTTGGCTTCAATTTGCAACTCATTGTACATTTATAGCTCATAATCACTCTCAAATGTTCAACTCTTGAAATCATGAGGCCATTCTTCACAAGTAATTCTTGTCTGGTTCTGACATTTGATTCAGTGGCACTGCTGTAATGGGGGAAAAAAAGGTAAATAAGCAATAAAATACATAAGCAGGCTTCCAGTTACAAACACTCTTCATTTATTACCAGTCACAAACATTCAAAGAACGACTGTAAACATTTTTAGCTGGGATGGAAATCATAAAAAGGCTTAGAAGAGTTACAGTTAATATGTACTTCACTGAGAAAATGTTCTCCAACAGGCCGTTAAAAAAAAAAAAAAAGCTTTGTAGTGACCAAAAAAAAATAAGTGAAAGCTGAGCATGACATGTGGATCAGGTCCATCAACCATGATTCAATAAAACATTTTAATTTAAAACAACAAACAAGATACTCAAGTGACCACTACGACACGGAAACAAGAGCGTTGTGGGAGGAAAGAAATCCCGATAAAAAGAAAACAAAAAAACCAATGGTCCAACAATTCCCTCGTGGACTTTCATTTTTACAGAGGCGCAGTATTGTTTTTGTGGTTTCCATACGAAAGTTCAGAAGCGTCGATTGAAGGCTCCGCCCTGCATGCCACCTTGCATCGTTTGGTTTTGTCGGTTGAGCGCCCCCGAGAGAGACTGGGATGAGCTCATGTAGCCTCCGCGGCTAACGACACACAAAAACATACAATTTAATGAAGTTTGGCTGTAAATGAATTTAGTAAAACGACAAGTCAAAGCAACTCACCCTCCCATGCCTCCACGCCCCCCCATGTGGCTCGGGCCGGGGATCCCATCGCGACCTGAATGTGGATGATGACAAAACGCACATTGTTGTGATGCTTGTCAGCGAGGATGACACTGCATGCAAAGCACGGTACACAAATGCCTTCAACACAAAATGTGTGCAAAACATTTGTACCTTGCCACGGCCGGTCGCCATCCATCTTCCGACCCGAGTCCCAGTCTCGGCCTCCGTCCCTGCAATCAACCTCAACTTTAGAAAACCATGTAAGCTCAGCCAAGGATATTGTGATAGAGATATTAAAGCCATGCTTAACGTGCCTAAAGAAAAGACCAAATCTAAGGAACAGAATGTTTTTCACGCTGCAAAATAAGCAGGCACAATGTTTCCTCATCTTAAAAAAATAATAATGAAAAAAAAAGCACCTGATTGAAAGTCATAAAAGCATACAATTCCAATATTTCAGTTCAAGTCAAAATACAATTGTTTAAATTAAGTCTTAAAAAAAAAATCTTCAGCTTTCGGCCATTTTAACACGAGAGTAGACTGCTTCTAATCACTGTAAATGGAAACAAGAAGCCAAGATAGATTTGGCAGGAAAAAACAAAGCATCATGCCTTTCTAGAACGCCCATTTTGTACCCTTGGACACGGACGGGGACGTTCGCTCTCAAGATCAGCGGCAGCTGAACATTTTCACGTGTATGGCTGAATAGGGCCCTCACCTGTTCATGCGCTTGTCATAGCCGCCGCCGCCCCAGGAGTCGCGGCCATGTCTGTCGAAATTCTGCAGATGCAAAGAATTCCAATAGTTATGTGCCACACATTTAAAGGAGACAAATTATGCAAAATTTGACTTTGTATCACATCTGTAATTAAACAATAATGCCTGTCCACTCTCAGAATTAGGTCAAGATTTTATGGAGATAAAATGTGTCCCCCCCCCTTTTTTTTTTTAAATACTCTGCAGTGTGTCGTGCTTGGAAACGTACAGGAAAGATTTCTGTTCTTACCGGACCATCTCTGTCTCCTCCCATGCCACGGCCGCCGCCTCTCATGTCGTCGTGGTAGCGCCCTCGGTCCCTGTGGTCAAAGTCCTGATAACGATCCTGCCGGCCAAAGTCTGAGCGGCATCGGTCGTCCATGTTCATGCGCTTGTCGGGCCAGTCGTCCTTCCTAAGAGGGAAGAATTGATCAGGTGGGGACATTCGAGTGGAGAGACATGCGCTCATAATCAAACAGCCCTTGACCTGCCATACATGTCGTAAGGCCTCTTCATGGGGCGTCGCTCCTGCTCGAAGCGCAGCTGTTCCTGCTGTCTCCGAATCTCCTCGCGCTCCCTCATGATGCGCTCCTGCTCCCGACGCCGCTCGTACTCGATTCGCATCCTTTCACGCTCTAGGTAATGCCGTTCCATGCGGTCAGCATCGAGACGGTCCCTCTCAACCTGGGGAATGACCAAATACAAAACAGTTTTTCCCCCTTCGGCGAGAGCAGAAAACACACCCGTCATGAGTGGCTGACTGTTGAATGAATCCTTTTTCACACTGCACTTGCTTATTATGAAAGGGTTGCGCAATAACGTGCGACGATGATGGCGGCCTCTGGTGCCCGCGCTCTATTTTTTGAACGTGCTGACCTAGCAGCCCACCGGGGAACAAACGCAGACTTTGGAGCTGGATTAGTCAAGAACAGAATCTCACTGTGAGGTTTCATGTTCTTCCTTGGATGGAGGGGAGGGAAAAAAAAAAAAAGACATACGAGGAATTTAAAACGCAAGAGCTGCCTGTGAGCCTTCAACTTGGCTTCTATGAAAACTCTTCGTGTGAAAACGAGGTCGGTCTATAGATCCTTCCCTCACGGGAGAAGCTCCAGCTCACCCGTGACTAATGACAAGTGCTGTCGAAAATGGATGACGTCTGCATACTTTTGTCAACGTGGTCAAGTCGAGCATCATGAGCACAACTATTGTGACCTGACCTGCAGCCACTGTCTCTTCTTCAACAGGTGCTTCTGCTCCTCTTTCTCCCGGAAAATGCGGATGCGCTCGCGCTCAGAGCGGTTGTCCTGACCGCGATCGCTGCAAAGAGACTCCGGGTGACATTGCCGTTGGGACGCGCGGGAGACTTGGCTTCCACATTCGCCACGTGGCCTCTTACTTCATTCTGCGCCTGTCCATCTCTCGCATGTCCCGCTCCCGTTGCCTCTGCCGCTCACGCTCGCGCTGCTCCTTGATCTGGTCGAACGACAGGATGTCCTTCCTCTCCTTACTGGAGGACTTACGGTCCTGACTCTTTGAGCTCTGGTTGGGTTGGGCACTGAGGAGTGAGGTCCATTTTTCACAGGGTCCTTTTCCTCCTACCATGAGACACTTACTCGCTCTTTGCTTTTGGATTTGACGCTGATGACCGGCTCCCCCTTGGACTTGTCCATGACTACGGTCCTCTCGTCCCCTGGTTAAACAAAGAGCCGTGAAACGGTGGCAATAATTTTTCGCTAAAAAGCTGGGGGATAAGAAATTCAGCTCCACCCACCTTTGCCATCCTTTCCTTCTTCCTCTTCCTTCATAGGCCTGCAGGATGTGAAACTTTTGTCAGCCATCATTACACTAGTAGTAAAACTAAATCTCACGGTTTTTGCTAACTGGCCGAATCGGAGAATCTCTCCTCTTATGATCAGTCAGCAACAATTGTTCACTGTGTTAGGAGTTTTGGGTTTTTTTGGTCCTCCTTGATTTGTGGTCTGGTTCAATGATTGGTAAATATTAAACATGTTTATTTATTTCTCAGCCTGCTAATCCAGTGTGGTCAACGCAGAGTGTGGCTGAGGCGCGGACTCGTGTGTTTGTGACGTGAAACAGAATGATTGCAAATAAGAAATCTGGCGGTACTACAAGACACAAAGAAAAAAAAGAGGAACAGCTGGTCATGTTGAGTTTTTGTGTTAACCTGTCACACAAGGAGAAGAGTTTGCGACTGCAATCTAGTAACCACATAAGAGTTGAGCTAGCTGTAACTACTACTCCAGTCAAACCTCAGTTTTCGAACGTCTGTTCTCGACCAAAAACTTCCGAGTTTTTAATGCCTTGGATAACGACCGAATTTCGGTTCTCGAATAAACAGAGCGAACTTGAATGCGTCACTTCGACTCCTCTCGCCTTCCTTGCACGAGGAAGTGACGCTTCCACGTTTAGCGTTCCATGGTGAACAGACGTGTTCAATAAAGATTTTTTTTTTTAAATTTCGGTTTTCGAACAGCCTTCTGGAACGGATTATGGTCGAAAACCAAGGTATGACTTTGTATTTTCATGCAGTCTGAATTAAGTGTGACAACATGCTGCCTTCTCATCGGTCAGTTAGGTACGTGGAACAGGCGTGGGTGTGAGATACGCTGTGTTGATCATCTTACGCCACAAACTAAGACCTTTTTTGCCCTCATCATGTGTGGTTGCACATTTTAAAACTTGGTTAATAGGGGGAAGAAAAAAAAATCTGGATGCTGGAGTATTCGAACCAAAACATGAAAAACGAATCTCAGAATAATGCAGGGCATTCCTACAACATAGTTTTTCTCCACACAGCTAGTGTGTGGAGAAAAAAGTGCAGTCACGCTTACTTGGAGTCGGCTGAGTGTCTCCGCTCACCGCCCAACTTCTTTGGATCATTTTTGTCGGCTGGCTTCTTCCCCGCTGGCTCATGTTTAGCCTACGGTATGACAAGATAGAATTATGTTGAAAGAGCGTTTGCGAAGTTCAACATACGAGTGTACGGTTTTCGGCTGCGACGCGCACCCGCTCGACAGAGATCATCTTGCCGTGCAGCTCAGTTCGATGAAGTTGGCTGACGCACGTGGCGGCCTCTTCCGAGGAGGACATGGTGACGAAGCCATAGCAGCGGGCCCCGGGGCTCTTAGCATTGGTCACCACCTTGGCACCAACAACCTGCACGACAAAGGGGCTGCGTAAGGAAAGAGACCCGAGCGGAGCGTGACGTGCGCCCACAACAATAATGGGCCATCAGCCAAGTACTTCTTTGCCTGCCACGACAGCCATTGGGCCCAGCTGCAGGGCCCCTGTGAGGGGCCCTTCTGGGCGGTGGAGGCAGGGGCTAAGAGCTTTGTGGTGGACATTGGAGGCAAGCCAGAGAAAATCACGATGGACCGCCTCAAGCCTCATTATTTACTGCATCTCCACACGATTAGCTTGAAAACCTTGTCTAGGCCGCAATTAAATGCAGTGACCCTACAAAATAACCTCGTTGACGCAAGTTAAAATTAAGAAAATGGCACAATCAACAAATATTCATAGGGGTGGCAGAGGAACAAGTCATTAACTCATTCAGTATCAGCCAATTCTTGACCAAGTCTAAAAAGACGTTTAAAAACGTCTTTGGGAGTGAATGAGTTAAATGCAGCCATCCGTGGTACTGACCTTGCCGTGTTTGCTGAAGAGCGTCTTCAGATCAGTCGCCCTGGTGGTGGAAGCAAGCCCGCTGACCCACAGGTTGCTGCTGCCTGTCGCAGGACTCGGAGTAGCTAAACGCAGCAAGCATTTGAAATCGTGAGCATATGATCACCCGGGTGTAAAACCGATCCTTATGACCACACTCACCACTTGCATCCTTTTCCTCCTCCTTGCAAACGTTGACTTCGGAGCTACAGACAAATTCAAACGATAACAAGTGAGGACACCAGCAAGCGCTTGCAAACGTGTGCGTCTTCAGACATAATGTGGCAACTATCAACCCATTGTGGGCCTTTAACAGGGAGTAAGCGGGACTTGGAACCTGACAACCCCGTCGTGCTACTCATTGGATAACGCCGTGTAAAAGTGCAGGGCGTGCGATACGACAAATGCATTGGTCTGCTTTACCACCTTGAAAAGAGCATCCAATTCTTACGTAGCACAAAAGAGCCAATGCAAGAGAGGTCGCCATTTTGGTTTCGAGTAGACAGAAAGCAACAAACCTCTTGTTCTGATCGTCGCCCTCGACTGAGGACGACTCTTTCACTGCCGAGGCGGAATCCGCAGTCGCATTCTCTTCTGTCTTCTCATCCTCACCCCCCTTCTTAGAACCCAATTCTGAACCAACAGTTTCAACCCCAACGTCCTGTTCGCTTACACTAACAGCTTGCGAGCCCTTTTCACTGTCCAAAGTCTCTTCTGGGGGCTTCTCCGCATCCGCGGTGGCGTCCGTCTCAAGGGCATCCCAGTTGCTTTCTGCGTCCGCTTTGGCTCCCGTGTCGGCAGACACATTGTCTTCCCCGCCAGCGGTGGCCGCCTGTTCTTCATCGGTGCTCGTCTCACGGCTCGGGAGGCGGTCTTCGATAAGCGGCTCAGATAAACAAGACCCAGCTACTTTGTCATGTTCTACAGGTTTAACAGGAATAGAATGGCACAGAGTTTAATAACTTCTGAAACACAGCAATGGTTAAGGAGGAAGCGGCAAGGCCTGGATTAGGAACGTCATAACCCCGAGCCTGTGCTCCGACAACAACTAAGCAAAGTGCTGAAGTAGACCCTACTGAGAGACTGGAAGGGAGCCCAAAAGGTAGTAAAATAACCAAGCATGTAGAGTGGGGAGGGCGGACTCATTCTTTTGTCTTGCAGGTTTGACAAGTGGCCATGGTGTTCACCTGATCCAAAGCAGAGTCCGTGGGGGAAGAGAGGCGCAAGATCAGCGTCAGCGCAGTGGGTGTCCTTGTAACAGTCCTTTTGCTTGGCTTCAGTGTCCTTGGAGCAAAACTTCTTAACTCAAGTCCAACAGTTTCATGTCCTTTATTGTAAATTGATGCCC
The DNA here is from genome assembly GCA_901007745.1 of Hippocampus kuda. Classification (NCBI taxonomy): domain Eukaryota; kingdom Metazoa; phylum Chordata; class Actinopteri; order Syngnathiformes; family Syngnathidae; genus Hippocampus; species Hippocampus kuda. Next base: position 9,721 of record CAAKHF010007797.1, read on the forward strand.
GTGGCTTTGATGTATCTTCGCGTCTGCAGTCTTCGAGCGGCCAAGAGGAACACTGCAGGGAGCCTGCAACAGCTCGCCCCTGACTCTCATTCAGTCCGATTGCTGTCAACGTGCCTCAAAGTGACCCTCAAAATGGGCCAAAAATGGTACCGGGACCATTTTCTACAACTTCAACAACTGTTGTCAACCAAGTTTCAACACAGCGACAGCAATCGCCTTTGGGCTTCCAGTCTCTCTCACTCTCTTTTGTGCTCTCTCTTTCTCTTGCTCTCTCGTTGAAATTAATGGTAATTTTGGCACTCCAAGCTAACGCTACGAAAAACCCATTGTCTGGCTTTTTCTATACATTACCTGTTTCTGCTAATAGTTCGTCTGCGTCGGCAGTCTGAAACACAACAAAGAGCTTGATTTTAAAATGAAGTTTTGTTTTGGAAAATATGCAAATGCAGTGAAGCCACATTCAGCTTGGGGGATTCAATCCAGACAAGACACGCAATGAATGAAAATCCGTTTTTCCCCCTCGTTTCATGCCTTCCTCATTTTAAAACACACTGAAACATTTGGATAAACATTGTAAAGATTTGAACACAACAACAACATAAACAAGAAGAAGGATGTGCTGGAGTGATAAGAAGGCATGGGCCAAATATTGGTTTGACCATTTACAATGGTTTGAAAAAGTCAAGGTTACAATAACCGCTGAAGCTGGCTGTCATCGGTAATGAGCTGCTCTTTTCTTTTATGAGGCGGCTTCTAAGCAAGGTAAAATATGATTGGCTCCTTGCTGAGTTGAGAAAAAGAGCTTTCTCTTTGAGGTTAATTTTTATCCTTCTCGGAGCGCAGTTACGCATTGAAGTGGTGGGACGGAGAGAGACAAAAAAGACAAGAGTTGCACGGATACCTTTACTTTTTTGCCTTTTTCAAAAAAAAAAAAAAAAAAAAATCAAAACATGTACATGTGTAATTGCCAGTGTGTGCGAATTAGGCCAAACGACAACATGAGTATCTTACAGGTGTGTTCGAAGAATAGCTCACCAGTGTTGTGACACTGTGACTGGTTCAGAAGAGTTAGACCTACAGAATACAGACAATTTATGTATTTATGTTAACTTTAAGGGGTTAATTTAAAAATGGCCCGTTTCTTAATGTACCAAACATTCTACATTTCGTTGAAAACCAAAATGGATTGTGTCCAATGAAAAACAAATGCTCACAATTTCAATATCAGCCCATGCCTCAGTGGCGAGTGCATCAGCTATGAGTTTTCGAATGAGTGTCTGGACATCAGCTGGTAGACATCAGCTCTGGTGATAGTGCACTCATTGTGTTTCGCAGCTCTCCCAGATTTTTAATGGCTGAATAGTACATCTCCTTTCCCACATACAAGGGCATTACACTAAGTTTAGAAAGTATGGTACTGTAAAAAAGAAATGACAGCTGTCAACTCAGATTTCGCACAATATAGATAAGATTTCAATAAAAAATCTAATATGTTGTGGTGCTGGAGTAGGTAAACTGCAATATAGTGGTAAATGCTGCGTTTGGAAAAATGACACCCCAAAAAAAATAAATAAATAAAACTTACCACATAAAGTGAAGAGCCCAGAATATCTTCATCTTCCAGCCCCCCCGAGTCATCCAACTGAAAAAAAAAAACCCCGACATTAGCATAAATCAAAGCCCTTATCTTGATGAGCAGAACTTCTTATAACATGGCTCTTTCTCACGTGTCTTGCGTCCTCTTCAGAGTCGATGGTAACATCATCCTCATCATCTAGGTGCTCATCTTCACTGCCAATTAAATTGCCCAGGTCCTCCACATCATGTTCTGGCAACCCGTTGTCATTGTTGTCAGCCTCATCCAGCACATTCATGTCAAGGATGTCCATGTCCTGGATGCTATCGTGATCCTCCTGAGGAGAAAGGCACCATATTTACACCTTGATGACTTTACACCCGCAAAGAGGAATTTCTGATGACGATTGGTGGATTGGGGGGTGGGACATACACGGCCATCACGAGACTCATCTTCCAAATTGTCATCCTCGTGTTCATCAGTCCCCTGCATTACATCTGAGGACAAATTGCAGACAAAGATTAACGTAAAACTCAGGATTAAAACAGGTATGAGTTTAGAGAAACTGCTGAGACGTGGGGGAAAAGGGAAACACACACGTTAACGAAGACAGACGGCGGTGTGTGTGTGTGCGTGCGTGCACATAAATATAGATATAAATACACAGACTAGTTTATGTCTTGCATGTTCAGCATATATAGCACCTCTTGCAGCACGTCTTGGTGTGGCTTTCTTGGGCACCGACTCCACTGAAAGAAGGATTGTATCAGGGTTTCCGCCCTCCTCCTCGATAGCCTGCATAAGTATATACGGATTTTTAAAAATGAAGGAGAAAAAAAAAACTCACTCCTCAGAACTGCAACAGACTTTTAACTCAGAACGGAAGCCCTTGCAACACAAGCCAATAGTTTTAGTCTCGTTAGCACGATGGCGTCCATTAGCCTGTGGGCTAACATAGCTTCGTCACGTGACGTTATTCTGCGCTGTTGCGTACTTTGAAATGCTATTTTGTTGTGCAGTAAAAATCGATCAGGAGGATTACAGTTAACAGGACTGCGTTTGTAATAATCAAAGACCAAAATAAGACCTTTTTAAGGCGCTCCGACAGCACGCTCTTGTTGCCGAAGCTGTCCAGGTTTCGTTTCTTCAGCTCGGCCTTCAAATCAATAACTCGCAGGTCCGACAATTTGCGAACTTCAGAGCCTTCCGGAATGTCATTGGCGGTTGATGGATCAGCCATCGTTTCAAACCGGAGGATACCTCACTCCTGCCAGTAGATAAGTGCAGCAGAAACAAAAAAAAAAACAACAAAAAAATCGCTGATTTTGCACCGGCAGCGTGCAATTCGACCTCAAAATGGAGTCCCCTCAATTTTTCCTCTGTGGTTGTGTGCGTGTCATAAAGACGCATGCGCAGTGAAAATACAGTGCGGCTGGGGAGCCAGGGGGAAAAAAAAACGAAATAAAATCACTTTTTTACGTATTAAGTTGTATAATATGGTGTATGATTACATAATTTGCACCGTGTATTTGTATTACAATATTGTTTTTATTATTACATATTAAAAATCAGTCATCTCCAGTACTTTTTAGACAGCTCTTTGAGATTGTAGGCATGGTGCGGCGACACAAGTCCCAGCATGCAAGTTAATAGTTGTATTATGTTAAAAGTTGTTCTTTGTTTGCTTTGTCATAAATGTGTTGTTGATGCAAAAGGTGGTCGAGTGGTTAGTGAGTCAACCTCACAATGCAGCCCGGCCTTCCTGTGTGGAGTTTGCATGTTCTCCCGGTGCCGGCATGGTGTTTTTTTTTTTTTTTCCAGGTACTGTACTGTACTCCGGTGTCCTCCCACGTTCCAAAAACATGCATGGCAGGCTGGTTGATCATTCAAAATTGTCCCTAGGTGGGAGTGTGAGCGCAGATGGTTGTTTGTCTCTGTGTGCCCTGTGATTGGCTGGCAACCGGTTCAGGGTGTCCCTCGCCTACTGCCCGAAGACAGCTAGGATAGGCTGCAGGACACCCCGCGACCCTTGTGAGGATGAAACGGATCAGAAAATGGATGGATGGATGGAATCTTAAGACTTTTGAGCCCAACAAAATACACCATTGTTTTTGTGAAGAATGTGAATGGGTTTTTTTTCTTGAAAAAAATAGGACTTTATTCTTATCACATTCTGACTTTTTTCCCTCATAAATAGGCAACTTTTTAAATCTTATGGCATTATGGTCTTAAAGGGGTATACATGGTAGTTATGTTTGATTTAAGCAAACAAGTATGTACTTCCGAGTACACCTACAGTATAGAAATACGGGATTTCTTATTTCAATCTAAAAGTACTTAATAACCAAATATCAAAAAGGTTTTATTACAAAAACAAAAATAGTGCTGGCCTAAGTCTTGTACATAAAGCACAGATAAGAAGTCACATTTTTTTTCTTCATCATTTAGAGAAGTGAATTTGCTAAGGCTTAGTTGGAATGGCAATTTGTTTTGTCCCTATATTTGTCAATATTAGCAGTTGTGTGACCGCGCATTGGAGGCTAACGGGGCAAACTACTCGGAGAAGGAGGAGACCCCAGAGAGAGTGCACGAGTCCAGGCTGAGGGACGACGAGGCCGAGCTCGTTCGTGGTTGGTGGAGGTTCAGTTTGGACACAAGCGGTTTTCCCACCGTAACCGCTTGCCTTTCCTCCACTTCCTCCTCCAGGTTGACGTACATGTAACGGAGACAGACGGCGAACGTGAGCTCCTTCTGTAAGACATAGCATGTCGAAACTTATCAAAGGCATTCATAAGACGATTGGAGTTGATCAGAATGAAAAGAGGCCCGACCTTGAGTCTTTGCAGGCTGCAAATGCGAGTGTACAGACCGGGGAGTTCAGGTGAAGGAAGTTGTTCTTTGATTAATAATAAACTGCCGGCTTCGACCAGAGTTTCCTGATTGCTCTTCTTTAAGTCAATGTCCACATCCTGCCATTAAAACACAAAACGCGGTTAAGGAGAGGACAGTTTGCATAGCTCAGTGTTTTGGTCTTCTGTTCAGAATACTCAAGAGACATTCGCCACCCAGCATCCATTTTCGAGAGTGCTCATTCACGTGCGAAAGAGGCCCAGGTCGTATTTGAAAAAAATAAAAAATAAATAAAAATATCGGACTTATACTGTTCAAACCGCATGAAAAAAAATCTGATATGTGTTGCATGAGAACAAAAAAAAGAAAAAACGGAAATTTAGCTGCAGTGTAGACATAGCTTAAAGTCTAAAAACATACTCATCTTTGGGAGGGAATGTGGCAGGAAAGATACTGAAACATGCGGCGAGTATGCATACTACACACACAACTGCCTCACAGTTCAGCGGTTTGGAATTTAAATCTCCGTTCCGAACTTCCTGTGTTGAGTTTACATCTTTGGAATTTCAGAACATTCAGAAAGAGATTCTCCCATTTCATTCAAAAAATAGTATTTAAAAAAAACTAAAGATTAGAGTAAAGTGTATTTCTACACATTTATTATCTTGCAAACCAATCCCTACTCTGGATTAAACATTAAATAGCCTTCTGAAAAGAAAGTAAAACAGCTTCATTGTGTGTGTAACCATACCTCTGGGAAGTCAGTAAGTTGAGCAGAGCATGAAGCCATTTCTTTGGGCTTTTCCAGTATGCGTGTGTAGATGACCATGATGTTGGAGAATTCAGCGGCAAATCTACAGAGAATATTATGAAGAAACATCAGTAGTATTTTGAGAAAACAATGGATATAATTTGCTTTCATACAAACCCAAGTTGGACCTTCACACCACACTCAAACTGGATAAAATGGCTCTTTGGCAGGACTGTAAAAACACATTTCAACATTTGAATCAAGTTTTCTGTGGTAAGATTCTACAGAGTAGTTTGACGTCAAGTACCATGAGCAACAGCCCACTGTAGGTTGCGAGCCGAAGAAGCCGCAGAGCAGTCTGACGTCTGGATAAGGTCAGTGAGGGAACGCCGCTCAGACAGATTACTGCGGAGTTCCAGAGCCTGCCTCCCTCGCGTGATTTCTAATCGACCCATGTCTGGTGAGAGCATGAAAAAAGACAGAGAGTAGCATGTTATTAAGGGAAGGCCTATGACGAAGATTTGGAGCGCAGAAGTGGGTATAATTTGGAGTGTCACCAACAGTTACAAAGGAAAAAAAAAGACCTCAGAGTGATGACAAAAATGAAATTTAAGGTTAACTCAAGGAGTCACTGATGGTGTGATGGTACACTCGCCTGACTTGTATGCAGGCAGCGTGGGATCGGTTCCCACCCAGTGAAGATGTGGGTGTGAATGGATGTTTGACTCTTTCTGTGCCCTGAGACTGGTTGGCGACCAGTTCAAGGTGTGGTCTGCCTTCCTCCTGAAGTCCGCTGGAATAGGCTCCAGCAACTCCCCGCGACCCTCTTTAGGATAAGCGGTGTTGTAAATGGATGGATGTGTTAACTCGAGGACCAGAAAGGAAACTCTTCTGGAATGAGCCAGACATCAGCAATGGCTATAAAACGCCACTAGGTGTCAGTACCGCTCTACAACAACTTCCGGTTCCCTCTCCATTATTTGTCCCGTGTCTTTTAAATGGTTTGTCGTTTTGATACCGTATAGTAATGAAGTTCACCTAAAACCTGCACAGCAGTTATGAACGTTAAAATATTACAGCTCCGTACAGTTGATAAAGTTTACACACATTAATTCCTTTTTATTTCCATTGGGAATCTCTGTTTTGAAGTTAGAGCTAGTTGGAAGTCACCATCTAATGACATCAACACAACAGCAGTATCATAAATTCTGCCATTACGGTAGACAATAACGCTGAGTTTTGATTTCTACTGTCCTAAATATATTCATTTGACATTATGTTTATAGTTTTCGATGTCGTTGGACTGTACTAAGTGTTGTAAAAATCAAATATACTAGATTACAATGAAATTTAAAAAAAAACCCAATGTAAAGAATTAATTTGAGAAAATGACCCAAAGTCAGCTCAGAATTGGCTACAGCTCACCAGTGACGCTAATGAGGACCAGTGGCATAAAGAATAAACACAATTTAATGCACCTTCTGCCACTCTGTCCAGCATGACCGTGACCTTCTCATCTTGGCAAATATGCCGCTTGAGGAAGCTTATGAAGATGCCGTTGGACACGTCTTCTTCCCTCATTTCGTAAGCCTCCGCATCAACACACCTAAATTCAACAATGTACTCATAAATTGGTTTTCACATTAACACAGCCATTTCTGATTCAACTTACGTGGCATATCCAAAGACTATATTTGCTGTCACCTTCAGCAGTCCAGGTTGAACTACAACTTCATCGTTTGGATTTCTAAAAGAATGAAAACAATTCAAACAAAAAATATGCACAGAGAGCACATCACATAGAAAGCAAGCAACATTTACTATGAAACCTTTTGCGGCACATATCCAGCAGGAACACGTTGAGTCCGGTCTCTTTCTCCTGCATCATGGTTAGTATATTTTGCACGCAAATGCAGTGCTCTGATGTGTATGAGGCTGGCGCATCGATGGGCACCATGAAACTGTTGCCGTAGTTCTCATAACCGTGACCGGCAAAGTAGAGCAAGCCTGTGCAAGAAGGACAAAAATGGAAGTTTAGTGACGCTTCTAAAAGCCTTTTGTAGTAAATGTTTTTTCCAGTAAATGTTGTAGACTTAAAGTCGGTATTGGCATTGAATGGATTGATTGCAAAACGTAGGACCTTTAAACTAAGCTCAACAGAAAACCAGAAATTACAATAGTTCTTCAGCGAGTGGCCAGTTTGTCAAGTTGGTCACCCGCAGAGTATTTGGTAGAGCATTTGCAAGCATTTGTTAGATGTGAGGCATTAATTAGAGAGGAGGTCCTCACTTGTACAAATCAAGTTTATACTGTATAGTATATTCTAATTTGAATGAAACGTTGTCATAACAAAACCAATTAGGGTACTGTGGAGTAATAAATATTATGTATGATCATGAATATTTAGTATTACATATGATCATTGTTGATTTTAATAACCTTTTTGTCTTCTGGAGTTTACATTATTTTGATATTTTAATTTTTTATTGAATTCATATTGCAGCAATAAAAAACAGTTATATTAGTCTAAGTATTATATATCATCACATACAAAATTACTATATGCAGTGTGATAATAAAACAAATCTGTACTTAAAGTTGCTTTCGAGTATAGGTTCTAACACAAGTATAATAAACATCAAGAATATTTTACATCATCTTTAGTATAACAGTATTGTTCGTCTGTTGTGATTATTAAACCTGACCATTCAATTAATGATACTAGTCCAAACAAATTTAAGATTCACCGACACTATATTGGGCTTATATCCAATGTCATATACTGTAAGGAGTAAGTAGAATTGATAGATGACTTTTATCCTGTGGTGGATGTGGGGTGTGGCAAGGCTTTTAATTGAGGTTCGCCATTCAGACTGAGTGAAGCGCGGCATCTCCTAAAGCACACGCAACAGTTTGAGGAAATGCAGGACAAAAGGGAACAAGTATTGAAGCTTAAACGCCCGAAGACGAACCGTAAACTCCTTTGCCGAGGAGCAGCAGGAACTCGGTGACGGCGCTGTGCATTTCCTGCCAATTGAGGTCCAGCAGAGAGACCACCTTGAAGTCCATTTGCCTGAGGAGGTTGCTCAACTCGTGGACGTCCGCCATGGGAGCGCACAGTTGAGTGCGGTAGCGGTAGTTCAAGTTGCCGATTAGGAGAGCCACCTTGTCTGTGGCTGGGGAGGGAAAGAGCTTAACTCGGGTCAAAAGTTTCCAATGTGGATAAATCACTACTTTTACATTGTATACATGGCTTTGGCAAAGGTCAGTGTGATAAACGTCCATTGTTCTCATACAGAAAAAAAACAGTTGACTGTTTCTTAGTGGGAATTAAACTCGCGAGTCCCTTTTTTTTTAAGTTGCTGGAAAAGTCACTAAATGTTCAAGAATATTGTAACAATCAATTCATCCGTACATTTTTGAGTCAATTAATCAATGAAGCGGATTAAAAGAAAATGCAAATGTCTGTCCTTTTATTCAAAATTATGGCATAATTTCAAATTGACAGTGCAGAAAATACATGATTAAATAATAATTATGATTCAGTTACTGCTTTGGTTCGTAACAAGGCAAAAATGTTGATCATTGTTTTGCAAAGTAAAAGCTAACGGTTAGTTAGGTTCCAACACAAAGATAATCAGTCCGCTTCCATGGAGGTCTGGAGCATATTTATTGTTGTGAAGCTGAAATTCTGAGCATATGGACAGTTTTAAATGGAAAAAAAAAAGTATCTGAATAAGTTGAGAAACAATTAGCTGTTGCATCTCTACTCAATAAAGTAAATAAATCCTGACAAATGAAATTTACAAATCAAGTCGTCAAGCCCTACCAATGACTTCAATCCTTTACTGCAATTTTGAACTATCTGAGGAAAATCCTATAAAATTCTCATTACCGTAAAACTGTTTGGATAATGTTGGTGGATTGGTCATCTGTGGACATGCGTCTTCACTTGTGATGGCACTGTCCACTTCCTCGGAATCTATTAAAAAAAAAAAAAACAGATTTGTTTGTCCAGTGCTCTGGGTTTTTCTGCAGTTTGCGCTGTAAAACAAGAACTAATAAATGATGTAGTAATGAACAAAGAGAGGAAGTGAACACATCTCTCGTTATTCTGCTTTAGAAGATATGCCGTTTAAGGAATACCTAAGCCGCGGTCAACTGCTTCCCAGGACGAATCAGTGATGGAAGTTGGGCCTGCATATAAAAGGAAAAAACACAATACTATATCCAGGGAAAATTCACGCATAGTAGATGTTTAAAAAATAAATAAATAATGGGATCGATTATGTTTCACCGATGTTGACAGTAGCAGGCTCACTCCACACTTCGTGAAACAAGTTGAACACTTTGCATCTGTATTGGCCTCGGTGTGCTGTGGTCACACACGGGATCTGGAAAGTCACAAACAAAACTTGCATTGGATTATAATTGGGGACGCAACGATGCTGTATGACTACTTTCTTTGTATGACAGTTGGGAATGCTAAAGTGTTACCCAAAACAACATTGCCTGGACAGTTAACAAAATGTTATGATTAAGTTACATTACCGGAACATTAATTCACATGAAATAAACTTTTTTTTTTTAAATTGCAACAAGTTTGAAGTCAACAAGCATCATGGAGCTGATTGTGCTCACCTTTGGAGTTTTCACTGTGTTTTCCAAAATATGATCTATAAATAATCGGATGATGATACAAGGTGACTTACTTTGAGAAGACGCATCTTGCTTTGTGGCATCGGAGTCGAGTTGTGGTACCACTGGTACTGGGCAGGAGGGTTGGCCACGGCAGTGCACTCCAGGAGCAGCATGTCACCCTCAGACGCCGTTTGGGACTGAGGTTGGTAGATGATATGCAGTGCACTGGATGAGCCTGAAAACATGCCGCTGCTACAGCCTGGAATGACAAGATTTGAATAGGTCCTTCCTTGATCCATAAGGTTTAGCAAAATGACAGGGCTTGTACTAAAATCATACTGGGGCTGTTCACTTGTTACACACTAAAAAAATGCTGCCTTTGTTGAATCAAAATCTTGATTCGATGTGCTTAGTCAAATCCTCAACCCAATCTGCTGGGAATAAATAACTCAGGTTTGGCTAAATTGCATTTGGTCCTAAGCTATTTCACCCGATTTGGGTTATTTTCAACCCAGCAGTTTTAGGAATGTCAACAAGACTGTTCTATTTGTCCGAAGAATCGGACCATTTGCACTCCCTGTTGGGACCGGAAAGCTTTTGTGTTTCGACTATTGAAGTTCTATCGGGAATGGATGAAGAGGAGGGGTGAAGGTCATACCTGGACTCAAGCCGGGTGAAGAACGAACCAAGCGCACCTGAGCCCACTGGGAGAAAACGCAGGTGTCTCCATGGTTGACCCGACAGATGTAGTTACCCTGGTGCTCGGGGCCCAACGCACACACAACAAGCTCAGGTGTGCGTCCACTGGCTTCCAAAATCTTAGTGAGACAAAGATAGTCTGATTTCAACTGAGGTCGACATCCTGTCATTGCGAATAACAATACTCACCTCCTCTTTGCCTTTAAACCACTGGTAACTTAATCCAGGAGGCCCTGAGACTCGGCATGTTAAAACCACCCTGCTGCCCAGCGGGGCCCGCTGGGAGCTAGGCTGTACTGTGATCCGGATCTGCTCAGTTACTGTTTTATATGTAGAGAAAAATTGCCAATTTTAGACGATAATACCAATGTTCTTTTTTTAAATGACAAATTCCACACATCATGCATCCAAAGAAATATCAAGTTGACATGCATGAATTGCCTGTATGGGCACACATAAAATGTAATGGCAGGCAGGACCTGAGCCCTGGGCCTTGAGTTTGACACCTGCGATTTACGTGATTCACTCGTGACTTGACTTGACTTGACGTGATAGGTCTCAATCATTTGAGCATTTTTAAGTGGCCCAAATTGAGGAATAATTAGTTCATTATATTTGTTTTATTGACACACCAGCTTCAATATACACTTTAAAGAAATAATATTTGTCAATTATTTGGCAGCAGCATCCCCAAGCAGCATCTCGCAAAACTGCCAGTTTGAGAACACTTATCCTTGAGTGGACATTTAGCTTGGTAGAGGATGACCTGTAGCGCTGAGCAGCTGAACAGCCTCCTGGTGGTCAATCTTCTTCAGACAGTGCAGCAGGAAGAGCAGAGAGCAGGATCGATCGACCAGTAGAGCTAAGAAGCTGCGTCCTGGGCTGCCTGTCGCACTGAGCACCTGGAGCGAGCAGTTGGTCACATCCTTTTCACTGCAGGGGGGAGGTTCAATGTTACATATACAGCACTATAAACTCCCAAGATGTTCAAGATGAATTTAACGACCGGTACACAGATTTATGACAATGTGTCCCACAAATTGCACGCAACCCTTTTACCATAACCTCTTTACCATGGTAGAAGAAGAGGAAAGCAATGAATCACAGGATATGCTGGACTTGACATGATCAACTATTTTCCAAAAGAATGGGTTAAGAAAGGGTATGTACTCTCTTCTATTTTTTTTATATTTTTATAACATAGCCTTAATTGAATGTCTCACTCGACCTCATCCCTGTTATGCATATGATCAGAATAATGCAATTTAAAAAAAAAATCTACTTACTGATTGATCAGTAAGTTTGTCCTACGCTGATTTTAGGAAGCCTTTGATAATTTATTACCTATTATTGATGAATAGAAAGTAAAGGTTAATTTTCAACAATTTTGAAGCCAAAATGTCCTCCAATTCAGTTTTTTTAGCTGTGACCTATAATCTGCATAACAATAAAACATTTTCATAAATTATTTCACTCTGTGTGTTCTGAATCTATGTATTTTTATTTTCTTTTGATCTCAACTACTGAAATGAAAAACATTTCCACGAAACAGTTTTCATTTTCACTTGATGTAGTACTTGTAATGGCCAGTAGGTATCAGATTACTTTCGTTCAAAAAGTGTCATTTTACAATCAGCAGCTACAACGGAACACCTGTTTGTACTGTAGTAACCAATAATACACTTCTTAAATCACCCACAATTCCTTGACTCGTTCAAAACTTTTCTCTTTGACCAGAAACTCTTCTTATTTAATTCAGGACGTTGGAAAACGAGTGTCGATGGTGCGTTCAATGCCCACCTGCAGCGGAATTTCGGGTCTTCAGACACAACCTGGGCCAGCTGCCTCCATCCGCAAGTGGAGTTGTCCAACATCGTGGACAGTCTGTCGAGCACTTCTTTATCCAGATTGGCGAGACTTAATTTGCACTCCTCCATCTTTTCCATCTTTTGTGATCAAACTAAAAACACAGGTCACGGAAAGCAGACGCGCGGTGAAACAAAGTCGTCCCGGTAAAATGTTCGCCAGTCGTACGGGGATTTCCCCTTTTCAAAAAAAAAAAAAAAAATGAGGAAGCGAAGCTGGGGACGGTGGGGCTCGCCGTAAACAAACTACGGTACAATATCATGACGTCATGAAACTCATTTCAACGCACACTCCAAATTTACACTTCCGCCATCCGCGTTGACGTGACAAATCTCGTTTAAAACTTACCGAGTGACTTGACGTTACGTTTCAAACTCGTCGCGTCTCTGGTGGTTACACAAGAATTTATGTGAGTCATTTTAACACAGCGAGGCTCATAAAGTATATTAAGTTGTTCCTCAGACGATCGTCTCGGTTCCTCATTTTACTCCACCCACCCCACCCACACATAGGTGGTCTTTCGCACGCGTTGCAACGGCGACCGTACTGAAGTCAATAGACTAACAAAAAAAGGTGGCCCAGGCATCCATGATGGGGTCCGATGGGAAGTCCAAATTGGGGGCACTCTATTTTTTAACATTGATATTCCTGATTGTTATGATATGATGATATGTTAATTGCTCCATGTACAGCACTTTGTATGCAGCGATGGCTGTTTGAAAGTGCTCTACACAGTTGAGTTGATAATGATCATTTAACTTATTGCAGCAGTGTGTACACCATAAGAAAAGACTTGAGTTTATATACAAAATATTCCAAGCAATAAAACTACATATTGTGATTCTGAATACCATCGAGACCTGCTACAAGTAGCCAGAATTAACCAATAATACTATGCATTTAATGTAAAAGTATCATCTGGTTTATGGCAACAGTAATGTAAAATTAATTTGTAGAGGTCTCTACAGATCAGTGGTTCTCGAACTTTTTACACCAAGTATCCTCAAAAAACACCTGGCTGTCCAAGTTCCACCATCACCACTGATATTACAATTCAGTAGCATAAAATGCCCACCTATTCATTAAAAAACAAGGCAGAGGTTTTATTCCTAAAAATAAAAGATGAGCTCCTCCCACTGTGTTTTACAGTGGTTGTAGAAGAAACAGGTGCAAGAATAAATGTTTTAATAAGCCACACAAATATAGTACAGTTAAAAGCAAAAATAAAAAATCTACATTGACAATACAAACCATGCATTGTGAAATTCTCAAAACATTTTTCAGTTACACTTCACATAATTGAAGATGAATTAATCCATTATCTAAACCGCTATATCGTCATGACTTGAGACCATTCAAAAACATTTAGGAGAAGAAAAAAACAAAACATTCCAACATCTTCATTGATCCTCGGCAGAGTCACTTTCACAACTCAGAAATTCCCCTTTGGGAATGGATATCATAATGTGTCACCAACAAATGAACAAATGCAAAAACAATGAAGCTGATACAACTAAAAATGCAGCAAATGGATCATGTTTCAATCTCTTCTTTATAAGATACTTTTTTAAAATAGTCACAGAAAGGGATAAAAGGGAGGTTTTGTGAAAAATCCCTGGGCTTTTAGGCACTTGGGAAATCTGGAGGGAACATACATAAACAACAATATTCAACCACACTCACAATGAAAAAAAACAAAAATAGCACTCTTGAATCGGTTCTTGTTCATACAATAACACAGCACTAAAAAGTACAAACCCAATTCCAATCAAGTTGGAATGTTATGTTAAACAAATAAAAAGAGAATACAAGAAGTTATAATTTTATAGCTTCAATACATTCCCCCCCAAAAAAGCCAGGCCAGTGTCATGTTTCCCACTGCTACATCACCTTTTCTTTTAACCACATTCAATAAACGTTTGGGAACTGAATACACTGATTGTTGAAGCTTTCTAGGGTGGAATTCTTTCCCATTCTTGCTTGATGTATAGCTTCAGCTGTTCAAGTCATCATAATGTGCCACACATTTTCAACGAGAGACATGTCTGGACTGCGGGCGGGCAAGTCTAGCAACCGCACTCTTCTGCTACGAAGCCATGCTGTTCTAACACATGTAGAATGTGTCAGTGTCATGCTGAAATAAGCAGTGGGGTCCATGATCAAGATGTTGCTTGGATGGCAGCACGTTTCTCCAAAATCTCTATGTACCTTTCAGCATTAATGGCGGCTTCAGAGACGTGTAAATTACCTACGCCATTGACACGAACACAGCCCCATACCATCACAGAGTCTGGCTTCTGAACTTTGCGTCCATAATAGTCCGGATCATTCTTTTCCTCTTTGGCCCAGAGGACACGACGACCACAATTTCCAAAAGCAATTTGAAATATGGACTCGTCAGACCACAGAATTTTTTTCCACTTTGCATCAGTCCATGTTCGAGAAGCAGGTGGCATTTCTGAGTGTTCTTGATAAACGACTTTTGCTTTGCATAGTACAGTTTTAAGTCGCACTTGCGGATGCAGTGCCGAACTGTCGTTACTGACATTGGGTTTTCCTTAGTGTTCCTGAGCCCATGTGTTGATATCCTTTTTCATATTGATGTCAGTTGTTGATGCAGTGCCCTCTGAGGGATCGAAGGTCACGGGCATTCAATGTTGGTTTTCAGCCTTGCCACTTACATTCGGTGATTTCTCCAGATTCTCTGAAACTTTTGATATTATAGACTGTATATGATAAAATCCCCAAATTCCTTACAATTGCACCTTGAGGAACATTGTCCTTAAAATTGTTCGCTCATGCAGTTGTTCACAAAGAGGTGACCCTCATCTCATCTTTGCTTGTGGATAACCAAGCAAGTCAGGGAAGCTCCTTTTATACCCAATCATGGCACACACCTGTTCCCAGTTAGCTTGTTCACCTGTGGGATGCATACCTCAATGTTTGTATTCATTTTTGCTATCTGTACCAGCTTTTTTTGGAATGTGTTGCAGCCATAAAATTCTAAGTTCATGATTATTTTATTTGAACATTAAATAGCTTGTTTTTGTAGTGCGGAATGCACTACAAAAACAAGCTATTTAATGTTATTTTATTTAATTAAATATAGGTTGAACATGATTTGCAAATAATTGTGTTCTGTTTTTATTTGTTTAAGACAACGGCCCAACGTCATTGGAATGGGGTTTGTATGTAGCGTCACTGTTGACGCTGTGTCATCCCAACAAAGTCACCATTGAAAAGCAGAAAGATGAACTGCTTGACAATTGACAGCTTTTGCTCCCCCCCAATAACAGCACCGCAAAACCCAGATGTCATGCTCATGGGCCAATACAATAATATAAAGCCAAACCAAGTCAGTGTTTTTTTTTTTTTGTTTGTTTCATTTTGAATAAAGATAAAAAGTTGTATTTTTATCTGATACCAAAAATGTCATATTACAAGAATAAGGTGAGATAATTTAATTAAGAGCATGCCTGAGATGTCTACGTGTCTTTTTCTCCTGATCATGTAATACTGATCGTAAAAGTGAAAATGATTATTTTAACGTTTAAATGGACAAGCCATATCACTGTGTAGATTTTAACCAATTATTTGCCGACTCCTTCAATTAATTCCTTATCCTAAAATAACTATTCTTGTGACATTAACATTTTTGTTTTCATAAGATGATCTTTTTCCTGTAGACTGCTCTTAAAACAAACAAAACAAACAAAAAAAAAAAGACAATCTAGTAAGATTACAACTCATGGTGTATACATATTTTTTTTCCCTACGTGAAGTCCTAGTAACTCTTTTGTAAAGGGATGGCATAGTAATATACTGTTGTTGAGCAGCGTTTCAGTGCAGACTTCTCTGTTTTCTCTTGGGCCCGCCCCTCACACCAGGCGATGCAGCAAAATGCAAAAATACTCAGTGACTCACTGACACACCTGATGAATGACCCGCACACAAACTCACTGCAATGGGAAAAGAAAAAATGCAACCACTGCTTGGCCGAGTTGTCAGGTATGTGGCGGTCTTAAGTATTGTATGACGTCAAATGTTCAACGCAGCATTTAAAGCAGCAGGCTTGATTCTGAAATGTTGCATAAAGTTGCGGAACAGGTGCAAGATGCTGCTTTTTTTTTTTGGGTGGGTGTTTTCATACCAGAAGACCGGCTCCGGTCTCACCTGAGCAGACATCATCAACATTTCTGGAGCGTCCAAAAAGCGCCCTAGTTGTTCATGAGGTACTGGTGGAAGTAGATGCCAAAAAGCGAGCTGATCACCTGACAGGCTGCCACCCACCAGGTGAAGAAGGCAAAGAAGCCTCTGAAGAAGAGCGGCGTGAGGACAGAGCGCAGCGCGGCCAACATCTCCGACAGGCGGGCCACCGTGACCTGGATGTCCTCCTCCATGTCCTCAAATGACTCCTCGTCTTCGTCCAGGGCGCCCGAGATGACTGGCGCCGCCGTGGGCAACGGAGAGGCGGGCGTTACGCCGGGGTTCACATCTGCACTTGCTCCATCCCAAGAAAATCCTCCTGGAAGAGAAAAAACACGACGCACCATTCAGTCATTTGGCTGCAAAGTCCCCCCCGAGGGT
>CAAKHF010007799.1:0-22849 GCA_901007745.1 Hippocampus kuda
AAAAAAAAAAAACTACACCCCCCCCAAATAAATAAATAAACATACGCACGCACGCGCACACACACACACACACACACGCACACGCACACACACACAAACGCACACGTTTAAGTAAAATATTGAATGCATGCTGTGTTGGGCTGTACAACACTGCAGCAACCGGTAAATCATGCATATACAAGAATACCACAAAAACAGCTAAGAAAAGACGACATTTGATGTGCTTGCTTTTATGTAACGCGAGCTCATAATGCAGATGTCGTTTGCCTAACGAGAGCCAGCAGACGTCACTTTTGCATCCGCTCTACTCTTTTGGAAAAAAAAAAAGATAAACAACAAATATGCAACTGTGCCATGTCCAGTCAATATTTAACGACGCCCCGCCCCCATCCCCGTTTAATCATTTCCTGACATACTGTACTTCTAGTGTACAAATAGCAAACGTGAATGCAATGTGCAACTTCTGCATGTGTGTACGTGCGTGTGCGCGCGGGCGCGTGCGTGTGCGTAACGCGCCGCAGTTAGAGAGTCCGGGAGGAAGGGGCGTGACTTGACTTGGACATCTCTCCTCGCAAAAACATCTCTGATCCAGTTCAGGTGCCGAAAGCAACCGGAGTAGACTTGTCCGTTTGTAGCGCCTCATCCGGGACTACCGTCACTGCCCCTTCTCCCTCTGCCGTAACCCAGCCTTCAAAACAAATCCGCTTCAAATTTCACCGCAAAGGGGATTATTTGTCACAAGAAGGACGACGTTTGGAGTTGAAAACAAGGACGGAAGTTTGCGGCATTTTCTCACGTCTCCTCCCACTTTTCAATTTCGCAACTCCTGCTTTTGAAGATATTGCAGCACATGGGGAGCAATTTCGTACGATACCCAAGGTAAGTACTTGTGGTTTTTTTTCAGTCTTTTATTATTTTTATTTTCTTTATCCTACTTCTGCGGGGTGGAAATATACCTGGTCGCAATCCAGGTAAGCGCAAAGAATCAGGAAGTCAGGGCGACCTGTTTATGAAACAGAGTAGCTCTAAAAACCATAAAACATATGCCACATAAAGCGACGTCAACGTTCATCTCGCGAAAAAAAAGTTTGTCGTGTACATTAGTCTCATTCGTATGTAGACGACCAGCCAAATTAAGCGTACACTCGTGTGGCTCTAATACAGCCAGTCGGAGGTTTTAAAAATAATAAAAAAATAAAAATAAAAAAAATGTACTTCTCTATTCGTGTAATTGATTAGAATGAACAATTAAGTGCGAATAAAATCGGTATGTAACAAAACACCAGGTGTACGCTTTGAAGTAAACAGGCTTCACCGCGGCCTTATTTACAATGTGGACAAATGAATATTCGACCAATACTCGACCAAATGTATCATTTGTCAATAACCTCAAGTGATTCTTCAACGATGCTCCACTCTAACATTGTGTGTTGCAGCAAGTGTCGACGTGTGAAATATTAAAGTCACAAGTGGTTGCCGAAAGCGCCCAAAAATGTTGTCATGTTGGCAATTTGAAAGGAACAGCGATTTAACTAGAAGCTGTCAATGGTATCACTTAGCGGCGAGCATGTGTGCAGCACAGTCCTGAGGTTATGGAGTTCAAATCTCAAGAGTTGATGTGATCTTCATGGCTTCTTCCTTCCACAGTCCAAAAACATGTTATTTTCATTGAATACAAAATTGGAGCGTGAAGGCTGCAATTGACTGGTGACCAGTCCATGGTGTACCCTGGAACAGAAAATCGATGGCTGAGTGAACAGAAAATGGATGGCCGACCACCTACCATAGCCTTCATGATGCAGTACTTTTTGTGGTCAAAATAGCTCTAAATCTTAATTGCTTTTTTCACCCAAAGCATTTCCATTGTCTAAACTGTACGGCTCATCCTGAATGAAGCGACTGTGGTCAATTTCTGTCCTCCTTAAGTGAGTTGGAAGCATGCCGAATAACCAGTTTTGTATCTCCTTTTTTAATTTTTATCTGACCTGCGACACCTTTCTAAGTGCATGAAAAGTCTGTAATCATGTCGCTGAAACAGCACAAAATAAAAGTTGCCTTTGGTCAAGATGGTAGCCGTTGAAGTGACACACTTGAGAACTAAATGTGGCCACGGGCATGCTGCAATTGTTGACATGGAAAGCGGTGGTAATGTGCGGATGATGCCCGGCATTTGTAGCTGTACATCTCACAACTGATTTTCAGGCCCGCTGCAGTTTCCAGTTTCATTGTTTTTTTTTTTTTTTCTGGGCTCAGGAGAAATCCAAAGCAAGCCTATTTAATTTTGTTAAATTACAGCCACGGAGAAGTTCCATTTTATCATATTTGCATATCTTAGTTATTGTTCACCTGTGGTTTGTGTACAGGTTAACTTGAATATTTAGCTAAAATGACTCATCCTTAATTCGTATTTTGCATAGGAGAATTCATCTAATTCTCAAGTTATTATTTATTTCTAGGGGGATTGATTGACAAAGTTATGACTTGGTTACCATTTAATTTCCACGTTTAACTTGAATGACATGTAGTTCTTATGAAGTGAAATGGAAAGCAAAGTTCTGCTCTTGTTTGTGTTGTTGCTGCAGTGGGAAGTCTTGGATCCTGGAACGTGTGCTTTTGTTTTTGATGTAGTCTTTCCTCTGCCGGACAACAGTGAGGAATAGCGGGTGAGTCAGCACCCCGTGGGTGATCCGTTTCGTTTTGCCGGCCCGAATGTGGCATTGTTGTCCGAAAGGCTTGACAACCACAACCACACTCAGTCTGTCGTGAAGCAAGGCTTGTTTCTGAGAAAGCACATTTAGGCACCTGAACGGTAGTTGAGAATATTTGCAGAGGGAATTTTTTTGTCCACCCGCGCGCCATGAAATGGATCCGATTTGGATCAAGTCATCGGGAATTCCAGCCTCCTGTGCAAATGTAGGCGTTGCTAATGAGCTCGTCCATCAGTCAATCAAATGCCGATGACTTGACGCCAAACCGTCAACTCCCTCGGCCCCATCCGGACTTGCTGATTCGTCTCTCCGGGTGATTGCTCCGAGGTGCTAGCTCGTGCATTTTCTCAACGACCGGGGGAGAAAGAAGCTCTGGACTTTTTTTATTTGACACTTCTGAGTGAAACATTTTATTTGCAGACTTCCGGACTTCCTCTACTGCCTTAAAGCAAACAAAATAAATCATATTTGCTTATAAAACTGCTCAAGTATTCCTTCGTTGGCTATTCGCTTTTGGTTGTTGCTACATTTGAAGCCAGCATCGAATCTCTTCTGTTAACGGTGGACACGGACCCAAGTGTCAACAAAATGTCTTTTAAAAAGTTGGAAAATACCTTTTAAACTAGTTCAGACTTTGCCCGATTTATTTAATTCTTTTTTTGGGGGAGCGGGGGTTCTGATCCAGCTGATGCAGTGACCCAATTTCCACACTGGGATCAATGGTTTCCTATTTATTGCGTAATAAGTAGACTGCTCTCGATCCATGCTCGTGGGAAATGTTGTTGAGGTGGAGAGAAAATGATCATTCATGGCTGTTGAGCTGTCAGTCGTTTTCAAACCGGATCAACTAATCGAATTTGATTTAAAGGGGGATCCATTTTCTGATGGCGATTGGATTTTATTAGGCCATCGTGAAATGACAGATTATGGCATGCCGTAAGAATGCTGACGCTGGCTCGTCACCCTTTCACTATGTGCCACTTTAACCTCTGTGCCTTGTAACCTGGTCCGGCCGAGTCTAAAAACATGCCCGGCGTGGTCCGTGTCGAGGGGTTTTGTCGGGCCAAAAAGTGTCACGGCTCGCTAGGAGGAAATCTAAATTAGATCTGTGGAATATCTTCATTCGGTCCACTAACACACGCTTAGTTTACAGTATTTGTATTTTATTTTTTAATACAAGTGCATTGACGATAAATATTTTCAGATTTTATTTCGACACAACTGTATCTTGATTGCCTCCTATTTGGGGTGTCAAAATGATTGACAGGTGTTCTCTTACAGCCCCTTTGACCCTTCACGCCCGATAATAGCTGTCGTTTTTTTTTGTTTTGTTTTTTTTTTTTTTTGCGGTGGTCCGGTACAATTGTGGGAGGACGCCACCGCTCTCCACTCTTCCCGTCAGACCTGAAACTAATCTGAAAAACTTGTGGCTCTTAAGCAAGTCGGAGCTTAAGTGATTGCTTTGGAATCTTGTTGCCATGGAGGCCAGCTGCAAAGTACAGGCCCACAATCCTGGCGCTGTTTAATTGAATTTCATGAGGATGATGACTGTAAATGCGCTCTTTAAGCACGAAACTCAAAATGGCTCCTTATAAGTGTGCCACGGGTGCCGCGTCGTCATCTGTCCAGGATTCCTGAAATTCCATAATGGCAAATGTTGCCTGACTGGTTGTGGCTGACGCCTCGCTGTAAGGTTTGTGTTTTTTTTTTTTTTTTTTTTTGTGCCCGGGACATGTTGAGTAACCTTCAGTTCCAATAATACATTTGTTATGCACATTCCTGAATATTTGTGTCTTTTGGAATGGCACAAGCAGAGATCAAAATGTGCCTGTCCAAGACTACGTGCCTCTCGGGGAGTTGAGTAATGTAATAAAAGCCACTGGCACACTCAGTGCAAGCATTGAGCACGTGTACACTGATTAAAAAACAAAACAAAACAAAACTTTTCGGTTTGAAGATTTTGTTTTTCAGGGATCTGGGTCATGACCAGGGGTCCTACCTGACCCAAATCAACCGATGGGAAATAACTCGATGCCAGACAGATGGGCAACGCTTAATTGCCAAAGTTGTGAGTGTTCTATTGTTCGGTGTGGGGTGGCGGACCCTTGTGGCAAACTTTGCCGATTCGCCTCGAAACGTGACATGCGGACTTGGCACGAGAGCCTGTTTAGCGCTGCTTGACCTTTTTGTTCTTTTCTACATGTTGACTGTAAATGTCACCACCTCCGATCATAAAAAAATAAAATAAATTAAGCTACTGTTTATATTTTTGGCAAAGGAGAACAACCATGAAGTTGGATTTGGTAGGCGTTAATAAAAAAGCAGACGCCCCAGAATGAATGTGAATGTGTTGTGCATGTTGGCTCAGGATATTTTCAGTCTCGTTCATCTTGGTCAATGTGTCGCATACACCAGGAGATTAATGAATGACAATAATGAGATGCAAATGGTTACAAGTTCTGGCTACTGTTTGTCCCTTTTTGTTTTCGGTTTGTTTGTCAACGCTCAGTGAAATGCCCGTGGAAACAAGCGGACGCGAATGCACCGTCGTTGCCGTGTCCACGCTCCATTTCGACCTTGGCCTCTGCTTTAAGGGCTGTTTGTAAAAGTTAATGTGCAAGCTTTGTTGACATTCCTTAAAATCCTGACTTCGGCCAGGGCAGGGAACATTTTTTTTTTCCAATTTCTAAATGCCTCTGGGTTGCTGGACAAAATTTATGAGCGCATGTAACAAATGTGAATGATATGCAACATTCTAGGTCTGGTTGTGAAATCCAAATGACCTCATTGTTTGTTGTGTCTTGGACAGAAGCTGAACGTGGATTTTATGCACCTTCAACGGAGCACTGAATGTCCTGAGGAGCATCACAAATATGTGGCAAGATGAGTCCGCTGCGGTTCGAAGGCGTCTCACCTGTGGAATATTAAACCTCACAAACTTGTTTCGTGGATTATAATTTTTTTTACCCCCCCTCCCCCCATTTGAATTTGAAGACCTTCCTCATGCACGCAAGACGTGGACTCGTGGCCCATGTGTAGCAGGGCATCATTTGCAGCTCGCGGGATCACATAGTCCCAGACTTTTTTTTGGTGGGGGGGGGGGTCATTTTACACCTCACAGGGGCAAAAGGACCGCCCGCCCCGGTTGCCTCCGCTCAAAGCCATTGAGAAGGACCTGACTCGGCGACGCAAATGGCATTGCTCAGGTTGTTCAAGAAGCCGGGCAGCAATCTGGGGAAGGGCTACCAGCCGGGGAGCATGATGTCTCTGGCCCCCACCAAAGGACTGCTGAACGAACCGGGTCAGAACAGCTGCTTTCTCAACAGCGCCGTGCAGGTACTGCTTTGCTTATTCTTGCCGCATGCGCTTGAAAATACAGCTTCCCAACATCTAGCTACTATCCTGGTTAATCAGATGGAGTCCCAACTGCTGTGCGGTGGCATATTCGTTTGCGGTGAGTGATTATCCCGTTTCACATGAAACGTACCGATTCACTTCAGGCCAAGTGTCGAATTGTATCTCTCAATACCGTCGATGTACAGTGACGGGTTGAACGACTACATGTTCTTCCTCTTGATGGCCGAGGTCCAATTACCACGTTTCCACCCGTTGCTATTCATAAAACACAATCCCAGTTTTGTGTGAACCTACTTTTGTGAGTGAGTGGAGATAAGATCTGCTTCAGTCTTCAGTCCTCCCTCGAGGTTCACATTTTGCGGCTTTAGCGTGGAGCAGGATTTTTCTTTTTTGCGAATGCTAGCCAAGGTAGCGAACGTCAAGTCTTGTCAGAGTTCGTTCAAGGTCGCAAATGTTCGCCTGACGTTTGCTTGTACTTTTCTTGTGGCAAGGGAATTTTTAATACGGCCAAGATTTCAGTCATGTGCACCATGCATGACTTTGAGTGACGCGCACCCAAAAAAAATGGGGTCACGTGGCAGTTTTAGCGAGAAGTGAAGCCATCGATGGACATCTTGCGTTGACACTCGCTAAGCATGCTTAACTTGAATTCATAAGTCTGGATGATGCTCTAAATGCATATTTTCTCAAAGTGCTATGCAAAGATTTGTTTGTGAAACAAATCTTTGTGAATTCATTGTTCAGTGAAAACACTGAACAATGCCAGCCCATCAAGAAAGAAAAAAAAAAATGCTGTCAAATGTAAACTTAATTTCTGTCAGTTACTATTCGCGATACTGAGATATCCATGGTATGGTCAATGCAAACGATGAAGTTTGACCCTCTCAATACTTCCTGGCATAAAACACGGGCTGATCAGAATGTTTTCAGCGAAAATCATCAACACCAGAGGTTGTCAGTAACGGCGGCAACGCAAGATGGCTGCCTTCTGGCTTCTGCCGGCAAAGGCAGTCCATGTTATTGTGTACATTTTGATTAGGGGTTCATCTTATCGCATATCGAATGAGTAACAAGGCGTGAGGAGGTAGAAATATTTTGGTGACATGAGTCGACGCTCTATTCAAAGATGATGTCATGTCATTGTCGAGCGCAACGATTGAACTGTGTGTGTGGCTGAATTACAGCTATCGCCACAAATGTCCACTTGGTCTGTTAGGTTTCAAGTGAGGTTGAATTAAACTTAAATATAAAATCAACACTGTTACTAGAACACGATTTTATCGTATGCGGATTGCATACTTTTGATGACGTATAGGTCGGATGTGCGTGGATGAGCATTCATACTGTAGAGCAAAGGTGTCAAACTCATTTTTTGTCGCGGGCCACATCGTAGTTACGGTTTCCCTTGGGGGGCCCGTTATGAATTTTGAGAAACCATATAAATGTTTAATCCCCTCCGTATGTTACATCCACAGCGCACAACAAATTGATGAATAACTAGTTTTCAAATCAGAAGTCAAAAATAAATACTGTTATTGTGGATTACATATGACAATTTTAAATTTCGATTCAGACTTTAGCAAGCATCATGGAACTTGACATGCGCGATATGCTTTCGCGGGCCGCATAAAACGATGCGGCGGGCCAGATCTGGCCCCCGGGCCTTGACTTTGGCACCTGTGCTGTAGAGAGACCCGTATCCGATTCATATAAATGACAGAGGTCATAATTGGATTTGAAAAAAAAATCAGAATTCTACTGTTCACACTGAAGGGGAAAAAAAAAAATCAGATCCATGTCACATATTTGTCTGTCGTGGTGTTGTGGAATGGAATCCCTCTGATCAACAAGGGATTACATTGTACTTTTTGTGACATTTGTGTTGCGTGGTGTGCCATGAGATTTTCCACACAATGTGCCTTGGCTCACAAACAGTTGGGAAATTCTGAATTCGATGATGTCAGCCAAGTGATACTCGGGTGTTCAAACTTCACACGCCTGTGCCAGAATTCCGTCATTCTCAAACTCTTGATACTCCCGCCATTCTGGAAATGTTTAAAAATAGTACGCTTCCCTTTTAGAAATTTGTGGTGGGTGTTTCAGCCGAGATGCGATTTCTAAATTTGTTTTTGTCTTCATGCCAAAGCTGTAGACCAAGTCCCCCAGTTTTACGACTTAGTCACCGCTTGTGTTCGTCAGCCCTTTTCCCGAGTGACGTAATAATACACTTGAAGGTTGTGTTGTGCGACTGCCGGGGTGTTGGCTCCCGAGTTGCCTCATGGCTTCCAGTCAGACGCCCGTGGTGAGGTCAGCCGCCAACTCCGCGCGACTGACTCACAGGGTGAGGCGGCAGATGAGCTGGTTGGAGATGAGCACCCCCCCCCCCCCCTCACCCCGCCCGTCGGCATTGTTTCTCTTTTGGAGGACCTTGAAATAAACTGAAAAACAATTTACGTTTTGTCCAATTGTGTAGGTCTTGTGGCATCTGGACATCTTCAGACGCAGCTTGAGGCAGCTACCCGGCCACTTCTGTCTTGGCGAGTCGTGCATCTTTTGCGCATTAAAGGTACAGTGCTTTTTCGGCGACCGACATTTTTTTTCTGTTTTGTCTGCGCACAAACCTTTGTCTTCTTCCTCCTCAGGGCATATTCTCCCAGTTCCAGCACAGTCGAGAGCGCGCGCTGCCATCAGACAACCTGCGTCACGCCTTGGCGGAGACCTTTAAGGACGAGCAGCGCTTCCAGCTGGGCTTCATGGACGATGCCGCAGAGTGCTTTGTAAGTTCCCTTGGTAACCCCCTCGGGAAGGAGAGTAGCAGAACGGGAGAGTTTATCTGTGTGTCCTGCAACAAACTGCTTGGCGAGGTCACAGAAAAGAGCGTCTGTCCCTCCTTTCGCCCTCCCGTCAGCCCCTACCAGGTTGCCACTAAATATCAGGATGATAGATTATATAAGCGCCGGGGATTGCATCACTTTGGCGCCACGCTGAATGCGTTGATCAAAAGCAAAATAAAAGAAGGACTATTATGGAGAAATGCAGCATAACGGTAGGAACCAAAGCAAATTGGGCCTAGCTCCTAAGCCTTGCTCGGTACTGCCGCTTTGGTTAAATGGGCTTAACTCGTGAGCCAATTGGCATGTGTTTGAATTGCCGGAACTAGAATTTTGGTTTTTATTTATTTATTTTTCCCCAACCCCTCCGGTGTCTCTGAAAGTTAGACATTTACATTTAAAAAAAAAATAAATAAAAAATTGTTCGGGTCAACGTGACTCGCTAGTGCTAATGTTCAACCATCTAAAAAAACATTTCTTGATAACCACACACCACGGAGATAGACCTTTTTTTTTTTTTTTGTCCCCGGGGAGCGACCGGTAGTGATTATCAGTAGTCAAGGAGGGCGGGTATTTGGAGACGGAGAGACACGGCTGCATCAGAGGCAAAATAATCCAGTTTGAAATTAATCTTGTTGGCCGTCAGACTCAATATTGGTGGTGATGGATAATTGTGCTGTCCTTCATACACCTTGACAGCGTACACTATTTGTGAGAATAAAGGTCATTACATTCTTTTTTTTTTTTGGTTTCCAGTGCCTATGTGGTCTCCCTGAGACAACCTGAATTGCCCACATTTCTTTACCTTGCTCTCTTGGCGGCAGTTGCACGCCACTGGAGAATTTAGCATTTGATGCCCGATTAACTGGCTGTGATGCGGTCACCTCTGAAGTACTGCCATGCAGTCTTCAATATTTTATCACCTGAGAACCTGAGAACACCCGATTCACTGGGCACGAATCTTCCCCGCTTTGAAACCTTATGCCTAAAATCGAGCTTGCTCTGTCCCACACTGAGCTGCACCCGAGTGAAAAATGAGCTGACCACAGTGCTCTCTTTTTTTTTTTTTTTGTTGGCGGTGTTGATCAATCCAATGTTATGTGACAGGAAAATATACTGGAGAGGATCCACTTGCACATCGTACCCGAGGAGACCGACGCATGTACTTCAAAGTCTTGCATCACCCATCAGAAGTTTGCCATGTCGCTTTACGAGCAGGTCAGTGGTTCGTCATCTGCACTCGCTATTCGGTTGCGCGAATGCCGGAAGCCGCGCTTGCAACGCACACGCATGAATCAACGTCTCAGACCGCGTGAGTCCAATCCGTCATGTTCCGATAGCGGGCGGCCTCAGTGGAATAAGGCAGATTTGATTGTTCTCAGTTTTTTTTTTTTTTTTTTTTTAAATGCATCATCAGCAGAAGTCAGTAAACCACAGATGGTGTGGTGTGTAATTGCACACACGCATACACACACACAGACCACCGGGCCTTGCGTGATGCAGACTCACTTTACCAGACCAGTTCGACCTCACTATGAAACATGAGAAAGAATAAAACTGTCGCATCAAAAAAATATATATATATATTATACAGGTATCAATCACACAAGTGCCAAAATAAAAAAAAAAAATGAAAAAAAGACACAAAATTGGGATGAAAAGGAGAAGAATATATCTTGTATTTTCTGCCCCTTTTTTCAGAAAAAAACAATTCCATGTTATATTCAAATCTTCCTTTTAACGTGTGTTTGAATAATTCACTGGCGTTCCAATGATTTTGAACCTATTGTGCTGATAACTGAATGAATCATTTCACTCATTTCATGACATTCATTTAATGAACTTTTGAAAACAAAATCTAAATATCTTCGACTGTATTACCTATCACACAAGTGTTAAAAATAATACGCTCCTATCGCCTCATCCTCGGCTCCACAAGCCATCCAACAGCGCCGTCATCTCCGCTAAACAAAATGGGGCTGTGAAAACTGCTGCCCATTGCAAGCGCAAAAAAAACGCAAACGCCCCGGGGCTGTCCGGCGGCGACAGTCAAATAGCGCCGACATTCCTCCCAATGAAAATCAGCGACGGTACACGCGTGCTGCCGATAAGGCGCAACCACCAAGCACAGATTCTTCCTTTTTGAGGAAATGTCGTGGCCAAAAACACTGCAGACAGTCCACATGAAGGAACACCATGTGACAAAACAAAAGACAAAAACAACAAAAAGAAAAAGGGAAGCTCTTGAAGAGCACTTGCCAATGGCTGCCTACTCAGGTGCCCTCTTGAAGAAAAGAAAAAAAAAATAATACACTGCCCGACTGTTGGCCGGCGTGCACACGACAGCCACTGGATCGAGTAGCTATAAGAGTTGAATGTAAATGACGTGATGGTCCATGTTTTTGGTCACTTTGTTTGTCTCCCTGTCCGCAGTCCGTGTGCCGCAGCTGTGGGGCATCCTCTGACCCGTTGCCGTTTATAGAGCTGGTGCATTATGTCTCCACCACCGCACTCTGGTAAAGCAGCGGCAAACATAAAAGTCCCGAATTGCTCGTCGCCGTTGTCGTCAGCCTCACTTGTCTGTTTTGGGCCTCCTCTTCGTTCCCCAGCCAGCAAATGTCTCAGCGCAAGGACGATTCCTTTGGAGAACTGTTACAAGCGGCGTGTACGGTCGGTGACCTTCGCAACTGTCCCGTAAGTGGCTTATTTGCAGCGCGGCGGCGCGGTTTTCTCCCCGTCTGTGACGTAGCCTAGCCAGTATTCGGTTGTCTTGCAGACATTGGTCAGCGGTGCAGCAGTTTGTTGACACCTCACAGCAGTTATTTCCTACCACGATGCCATGGCAATTAGCGTGAGGTCATCAGGTGTCTCGCGGGCAATTTTCGCATTCATTTAATTTGCGCAAAGATAATTTGTTCCGAATGTCAGTTATATGTCAGTTACAAATAGTGATAGGCCGATCAGTATTCAATGCCCTTTGACGGGGTGGCAGAATGTGCTTTGGACAATTCAAATGTGCGTGTTCGGCCTTCATACAACAGAATAAGCTCAGGCCTCTTGCGACTATATCAGCTTTGTCTTCAACTCATCAGGGAGGCCCACATTTTATGCTGAGAAAGTACATTTGTGGGGAAATTGCAACTCGAGCATCATTTTGTTTTTCTTAGTATACAGCAAAGTTCGCAATATTTCTTTTACTGATGAGCTGTGACATTTTATGCTCAATAAAGCTTGCGAAATGCTCGTATGCCGTTCTGACTGGCCAGTCTTGGAAACTGTGTGTCAAAATTGAGGATTCTCCTTTGTCCCCCCTCCCCCCCGTTTCCCGCTTCTAGAGCAAATGTGGCCAGAGGATTCGGATCAGGCGCGTCCTGATGAACTCCCCCGAGATCGTCACCATTGGCTTCGTGTGGGATTCGGACCAGTCGGACCTCACCGAGGACGTGATCCGCTCACTCGGGCCTCACCTCAGCCTGTCAGCGGTGAGCGCCGACGCCACCGCACATGCCGCGGTGCCGAGACCCGCGAGGGGCTCGTGTCTATTGTCAGCTGCGGCCGTTGCGTAAGCAGTCAGCGCCCCGCCGGGGTCTCCCCGCCTGCCCCGCCTGATCAAAAACGCCCCCACTCGTTGGTGTCAACAAGTTCAAATCCTCTCCCCACCAGCGGAGCTTGAAAGCCACTGGCGAGTAGTGCAGCGCTGCTGGAAATCAAACCGGGGGTGGGCTCCTCACACGTTACATAACTTCCGCACTGAAGTGTTCAGTGTGTTTGTTGGACGGCCCTCCCTCTCACATGTTTCTCAATCTCTCACCACAAAAGCCTCAATTCATTTGGGAGTGTTTAATGTGGCGTTATTGGGTGTCAAAAGCAGACCCACCGCCGCCGCCCCAATTGTTTGCAATCTATTGTTCGCGAGGGTGAGAACTGGCAGAGCAGGAAGCGCATGAGGGCCAAACAAAACGTATTTCTTGCGATTCTGGTGCTCTTCCTTTACGTATATTTGTCTTAGGCTAGTCTTTGTTTTAGGCAAATGTCCCCAACGCAATATTTTGACGGGCCAGCATAGAAACCAATGAACACAAATAATTCAACGTAACGAATCAAATTACGCGGAGCGGGCATGGCGCGCGAGAATGACCCGTTGGGATAAATCCGTATTCGAAGCGGGACGGTCTCTTGAATGTAGTTTTCTTTTTCTTAGGGAAGGGATAGGGAACCTTTTTGACGAAGAGAGCCATGAAAGCAAAATATTTTGGGAATATTTGGAAAAGTGAATTTAAAAAAATGTCAGTATAATAAGCCTCTGAATGTATTGTTTTTTTTAAATAAAGTTGTTATAATACTCACCGTTAAGGTGAATGGGTTTCCAATCCTCACGATTGCTCACGATGCAGCAAAGATAGCGGAATTGTAGTCATCTTGCCGGGTCCATACGCGGAGTTGCTGCATGCTAGCTTGCAGCCTGCTCAGTAGCTTGCACGCTTCCTTTCCGTTGTCCCCCGCGGGATATTTTGATGCAAACGTAGCATGGCGTGTGTCAAAGTGCCGCTTTACATTCGACCGTTCCATCGATGGTATTTTGTCATTAGACACACCGCAGAACCTGTTCTCTTCATAAAGGCGAATCCTTCGGTCCATTCGTCCTGAAGTGTACCATACTCGTCATCTTTTTTTCTTTTCGCCATCTTATTCGTCGAAGGATTAGCTTTGAGCTAATGACTGAGCGGGCCGATTCAAAAGGGGGCGTTTACCTGTTACCCAGCAACGGCCAACGTAGGCCAGTATCATCCAATTAAAATTGCTCCTGCCGCCAACTGCAGCCCTGAACAGGACATAAGCAGTGAAAAATCAATGGATGGATTAAACAAGCGAAAATATTTTGTTTTATTTGCGAGCCAGATGCAATCATCAAAAGAGCCACACCTGGCTTGCGAGCCATAGGTTTCCGACCCCTGTTCTATGGTCTCATCTTTCTGAAAAATCTCGGCAAAGATGTTTTTTTTAACTTTTTTGCGACTGTTATTACATGGTCACGCGATGATTGTTTTAACCGTGTACAGAGGCACAGGCGGATTTTCAAAATCGATCTTATTTCGGACTCGTGATCCACAAAATAGTGTTTCGTCAGTCTTCAGACCACTCTCCCGTTGTTGGTTGCTTTCAATCGTCCAGTTTACAGATCGGATCTTTTTCCAATTGCGGTTTCTAGCGGCTGTTATTTGTGTGCGCAGCTTTTCTACAGGGTGACCGACGAGCACGCCAATAAGGGGGAGCTGCTGCTCGTGGGGATGATCTGCTACTCCAGCCGCCACTATTGTGCCTTCGCCTACCACACCAAGTCCTCCAAGTGGGTCTTCTTCGATGATGCCACCGTAAAAGAGGTGACTAAGGCACTCGGTCATGCAGCAAATTAACCTGAACTACGTTCTATAATCGTGGATTTTGCCCTTCTTGTGGAACGAAAACAAAATCAAACACGATCTAAATGGTAGCCCGTCGTTTTATATCCACTTGGAGTGGCGCTGCGCAGAGCTCGGGCTGCTGCCAAGTCCGCACAATCCCAATTTGGACCGGTGCCAAATGGTCCGTTGTTACAGCGGAACCTCCATAGATAAACACGTTCGGAACACATTTTGCGACGCCGCTCTCCTTCCAAGTGGCTCTCATTTCAACGCAATCTGATGCTTTTTGTCGTCCGAGCTTCCATTGCGATACGTTGCAGTCTGGGCTGGTCCGAATGCTGACTTGCTGCCGTGTCCAAGAAACAAAAACAATTTTTGCGGATTTTGTCTCGAATCATTGCTGCGTGGTCCCAAATGAGATGGTGGTGCGGCGGTTGGCTGGTTTCGAATCTCAAAGAGCGCCGACATTTTTGTCCGTGTGTCTGTTCAGCTTGACGTTTAGAGCGAGCCTTTCTTCCTCGCGTTGCATTCGCTACGTTTCTGTTTGTTCTTGCGTTGTTCCCGCTCTCCCTCATCCCTCCGCTGTAATCTTCATTGGCTTAATTAAGAGGCACACGGGCATCTGTTAGCCCACAGCTTTTGCCTTTGTGGCGTCTCCGCGGCGGCACCTGACCAAGCGGCGCTAATGTGATTGTTCCACGCGCTCGCCAATTGGACTGCGAGGTGCGGTTCACCCTCATTTTATTTCCAGTTACGGTTTGGCTTCTGTTCCAACATCTGCCGGTGCTCACGGGTTTCATTTTTAACGCGGCGATGAAAGCAGCCTTTGTGCTTTGTTTCAGTGTAGATGATCACATGTCGTCCTTCCTCCTCTTGTTCTCGCTTCAGGTCGGCTCCAGGTGGAAAGATGTGGTCAGCAAATGTATTAAAGGTCACTTCCAGCCTCTTCTGCTGTTTTACGCCAACCCGAATGGCAGCGCCATTACGGCGGCGGATGCGTCCCAGCAGAATTTAAGCCAAACCCACTACAGGAACCTTGAGAATGGAGAAAGCAAGAATGGAGAAGGCAAGTCGCGTTGTACGAAATGGAATGGTGGATATGTTGACGTCGAGCTCCAAAAAACCCGATTTTTTTTTTTTTTTTTTTTTTTTTGCATGCACATTAAGCAGCTCGTGCAATCAGTGAACTCGCTCGTGGATTATACACCCCAGGATTTGTGCGCTTGGGGAGGTTTTATCCCCGTTTAAAGATCCTCCTCAAAACCCTCTACGCTGGCTCCAGCCCAGGTCCAAGCCGGGTGGCAGCCGGCCTGATGGCGGCGAGTGACGAAACGGGCGCGTCATGGTCCCGCGTGTGTTTTCATCACTGCTCGTATCGTATATGAACGCAATCTGTTTCGGTTTCCCGGCTTAGGTGTGACATCTCCGCTTCCATCCCCCAAGAAACTGGAACTAACCAAAGACAATCTGAACGCGCTGCTGGGTCTTCCACGCTCCTTAAATCAGAAGCCTCCGACCAGCTTTAGCCGCAACGGTGCCAGAACTAGTGGAGGACGTGGAACAGGTACATATTAATTACAGTAACTGTATGTCCCACATGAATTTGTATCGTTGAAAACTGCAGAGAGGTAATCAAACATCAAAGGAACACCGTTAAATGAAGCAAAAGGAGAATCCTGTGTCATGTTTTCATTCACTTAAAGCACAGGTGTCTAACTCAAGGCCCGGGGGCCATATCCGGCCCACGACATCATTTTATGTGGCCCGCGAAAGCAATGATCCTTGCTAAAATCTGTACTGAAATGTCAAATTGTCATGCGTAAAAAATAACATTGAGATTTCGCAATCACCCTGTTTACACTCACTTGAACAATCGAAGAAAATAGTCTAGTTGACTGATTTCAAAACTAGTAATCCATCAATTTGTTGTGTACAAGTAATAATACGATGAAATCATTTATTTGGTTTCACTGTCACAATGGTCCTCCGTGGGAAGAGATAACTCCAAAGTGGTCCGTGACAAAAATGAGTTTGACACCCGCGACTTAAAGCAAAGGGCGAAAATGCACTGGAGAAAAAAAAAAACAAGCAAATAAACAAACAACAGTTTCTGTGGGCAAAGTTGAGTAAAACTAATAACCTGGGTGCACATCAAAAATTTGGTGTGGTTCTCAGATGAGCACTAGAAGTGGTTACAAACTCGGGCCCGTGATCCACATCCAGACCGCCAATGGTCTTACTTTTATAGTCAAAATATTATGTCAAGTATACATTGCTTTTGTTTTGATGTGCATGTGTGGCGACAGGACAAGCGGAAAAAAGCAGAGAATTGTCTTCAGTGTAGCGAGTTTCTCGATGTCGTCACTGTATTCAGGGAAAAGGAAAGAAGCGTGGCAACGCCAACTGTGGTCCTTCAAGTTTGCAACAATTCTTATTTCCTGCACAGTGGAGGGCAGAGAGGAATTTGCCCTTGTAATGATTTGGCAGTCCTACAAACTACTTTCTGCGTGGTTTGCGCTCATAATGTCAGCACACTTTAAAAAATATCAGAGAAATAAAATAGGGCGCCTGTAGACACGTTCTTTGTGAATGCGAATGAAATCGTGATTTATCTTTTAATTTGAGTGAACATGCCATTGCTAGGCTGCACAAGTGGCTGCTTATGAAAACAAAACCGTTTAAGAAAAAAAAAAATACATTCAATTCAAAATGACCACAATTGTGTGGCCCTCGACTGCTGTTTCACTTTCTCACATGGCCTTCAAAAAGTGAATTGCCCACTCTTGACTGGCCGTACGGGACCTTGTGCTCCGCTGGCTAATTTAGTCGAATTCTTTTGGCCAGTGGCCAATCTTTTTTTTTTTTTTTTTTGCACTATTGATGGCTTTTGCACAAAGACATACATCATTTTTTTGACTGATGATCAAAGCCACAGGACGGCGATGACTCTCATCGGCGCCATCCCCCCGCGAGCGTCCTTTTGCGGGGAGTCATCTGAGTCAAGCCAGCTGCCAGAACGATTGTTCATAACTTACTAGCCAATGCGCCGCGTGGGTTGGCATCAAAATAAAATCTGAACAATACTCTATGAGGATAGCAATGCCTTATGCATGATCTTGTTTTCCCACGCGATGGCTTCCAGTACCCGTTTCTACCAAGATGCCTCTCCCCCCCGTCCTAACAATTGCCTGTTTAAACCACAGAACACCTCACGCAAGTACGTGACTCGCTATTGTACGTTCTGTGTTGGACAGGGAACACTGGCGCCAGCGATACCAAGCGTCAACTCCAAGAGATTTTCAGGGAAGTTGCGCAGCGAGCCAGCGGAGAGCCGCATCCAGTCGGAAGAGACTCCGATCGAAGCGCTCAGCGTCGGGCGGAATCACGCCACAAAGGTCGGTGACGGACCCGCGCGGACAGCCTGTACATGTGATGCCGCGCATCGAACATGCGCGGGGGGGGAGAATTCCGAGGCTTTTATGACACACGAGAGCCGCCCCATGTCTCCCATTCAGCGGGCCTTACGTAAGCGCCGGTTAGGGAGCGACGTGCCAGAAAGGGGATTAACTGCTGACGTCCGTCTGAGCTTTCTTTCATCCCGCTCTCTCGCAGTTAGAATTCTCTGATTCCCCTCTTTATAACCGACAAACAAGATGCGCAGCACATACGTATTCTTTTTGTCATATCCTCCTGACTACCAGAAGTTCAAATTTGTCCTCTGTAGAGGACATTTGTGAACCTAAATATCTCCCACCCAGTGCATCCAATCGCATTAACTCCTTTTGTTACTCTAAAGAGGACGTTTAGTGCTTTCCAATGATATCAAATTTGTAGGGGTTAGAAAAAGTAAGAAAATGGCTTCTCTCAGTGCAAGCACGTTTTATGGGAAGAGGAAAAGTAATACTTTTTATCAAAAACATTTTGTCTTGAAATGTTGTTGGCATTTTAATTATAAGACTCTTATGAACACGTTGAAGTGTTGTTTGAGTTGTTTTAAGTGTATTTGAGCCTGTTTAAAAAAATGTAGTGGGATTTCAAAAATTTCTTTTGGAGTAGTCCAATTACTTCACATAGATTGGGGAATTTCAAAATAAATGTGATTGGACAACATTTTTTTTTCCTGGTAGTCAGGAGGATATTTTAGTATTCTGGTGTATATCGCTGCATATTGCTTGGAAGGTGGGACTATCGACTGGATTGAAGTTGAATTGTGCCTAGACAAAAAAACAAGGAATTGGACTCCCGTGGGCTATCATTAACACTTTTTTTTTTTTTTTTTTTTGCCCTTCCTTTTTTTCCTCGCCAACCTGCTGTGTTCTTTTGTCAGAACATCGAATGTGTAATAACTGGATATCCCATCGCCTCCGCGCTGTGAACCTGGCGCACACTCGCGCAATCTATAAAAGGAGCCGATCTGGACTGCTGCGTCAACTTTGACAATAAAATGGACCTTTTTATTCCCGCGCAGATGCTGGTCAAGATCGCCTCCACTCACACTCCGTCTCCCCGCCAGAAAATGGTTTCAAGCACTACATGGACACTCGTTTGTACAGCAGCCAGGGCAAAGGTCCCACACGGACTGACCGCCCACCCCAACTCAGCAGCAGGCCTTCTCACGTGCCCCTTCGCTCCAGCTCGAGGGTTCAAGTGCTACCCATTGTGCCCAGCATGAGAAGTGCTCACTACAGTCGGAAACCGGAGACCAACGGCTATGACACCGATAGCAGCCAGGACTCTCGCGGGCGTCCTGGTAGCACGGGGAACGGTCACAGCAGATCCACTCGGCCCTGGAAGCCCATGCGGGAACCGCTCAATGTGGACAGTGTCTCAAGCGCCACTGACGACGCGGCCGGCGCAGAGCGGCAGCAGATCAGTCCGCGGAGATGGCCTAGCGGCAAGTCGGTGACGCGGGAGCGAGAGTGGGAGGAGATGTCGGGAGGCCGGGAGGAGCGCAAGCCCAATAGCCTCATGACCATTTACGAGGACGACCAGAGACACGAAAATGGCAGCAGCCGCAGCTCGCTGGAGTCGCTCGGCCGGGGCGGCTACGGCGACAAGGAGAGGTCGAAGGGCACGGCCACTCTCAAAGTCTACAATGACAACTGGAAGATCCAGCGAACGGAATCTGGTTACGAGAGCAGCGACAGAATTAGCAATAGCTCCGCAAATCTGGACTCGCCCGTCGTGGAGAACTTTCCCCCCAAAGAACTCCAATCAATAGGCGAGCTGCAGCTGACCCGGTAAATAATCGCATTCATTCCACTGTTGACCTGCAAACCAGTTTCATGTCAAAACCGGAAGCGACGCAGAGCTGCATTGCTGCAGGTGCGCACAAATAAGCATTTGGAGTAGCTGCAGCTTAACTCATTCACTCCCAAAGACGGTTTTAAACGTCTTTTCAGACTTGGTCTAGAATTGGCTGGTACTGAATAAAGTGTTGCTCCACAGGTGAAAACACAAGCCATGCTTTGACGATCTTTGTTGGACCTTAAGGGCGTTTCAAAGATACCTGGAAACTGTTTTAGAAAAATCCATAACATGTCTCGTGCTTGCTGATTTCAACATGACACAATTAATTCTTTTCTCTTTGTTCTTTTAGGGATATTTTCCCTCCAAAGGGAAGTGATGATGACATCGTGCCTGCTCCCTTTTTTACCGGTAAGTCACGATCTCTCGGCACTCAAAACGGCACTCAAATAGTTCCAACGTAGTTTCCCAACAATCCAATGAATCATTTAATTTTTTTTTTTGCCCTTTCAGTCTTATGCTCTAATGAGAAAATTGATTGGATTTATTGTCCTTCCTGTCATGAGGTACCTCACTGCCTGATGTGTGTTGCCTGAAGTGACTGTGACATTTTTGAGCGCAAAACCAAATCTTCCTTTTAAACAAGAGTTCAGGAAGAAAAACAACTTTTGAGCTCACCGATGCAGAAACTGTAATTCCCTCTCCGGGAACGTTGAGTTAATCTTGAATAAGAGGCGGTTGGTGGTCATGATGATGATGATGAGTGAACTTGTAAGGGCCACCCAGCTGTGCTCAGCCGGCCAGAAAATGGCACGGCCGGCCGGGCCTGTCGGAAGGTGGTATTCAGACAGGAAGCCAACAAACTGCATGTTTATTGCCAGGTCACGGTGAGTTTCAAAAACGAAGCACAAAAGGAAGAGCGTTACCTCTGCCAAGAATGTTTTCATCAGTGTAGGATGAGGGCGGAAAGTAATTTCCGTTTTTGTTTTTTCCCCTCTCCAAAGCTGTTGACTGCTCGAGTTTTCCTTCGGCTTTGGTGGAGGTGGGCGCAACTGCTCGTAGTCTTGTTTTGTTTTGAATTCAAGGTGGACTTCAACACAAGTAGTGAGTCAAGAAGCTTGAACCAACCCTCTTGAAACTTGTTTAACTTGTTTGGGGGAAAGTACCTGAAGTGCGTGTCCATTGCCTCAGCATAGCTACCTGTGCCAGTATTCAAGTACCGTAGACTGCTCCCCCCCTTCCCCCCCACAAATCAGGATTCAAAAAACAAAAAAACAAAAAACAAAAAAACCCAAAAAAGAGTTGACACACTGTAATCACGTCAGTTCACAGACTGCTGTGATGAGTGCACTGATGTGTCTTTGTGCCCTGTTATTGACCGCCGATCAATCCAGGGTATACGTTGCATCCTGGCCAACGTGAGCCCGGATAGGCAGAAGCTCACATGTGACCTCACCGAGGATGTGCGCTATAGAAAATAGATGGATGGATTGTTCCATATGGATGGCCTCGTCCACTTGCAAATAAACATCCCCCAGCCAATTTCCATTTGTGGAAAATTTCAAGTGAGTGTGTGGGGAGATATTTTTTCTGCTATTCATGCACACGAAAGTGGCAAGCTTGCATTGAAGGTGGCCAAAAGTCAATTTGGCCGGCGTTGAATTTGTTGCCTGCCCAGTGCAGATTCCCATCCACGATACTTGCAAAAAGGTGGTGCGAGACAAAACGGAGGTTCGGACATGGCGCGACGGACATCTGGTGCAAAAGGGCCACCTCCGCCACGGAGAGGGTAGCGTGTGGACTCTCGATGCCGTTGCTAAATCATCCTTGGCCGCTCCAGCAACTCCTTATAGGAACGCACCGGAGAGGCCATTAGCGCTCCCGTTTGCACTTGACCATGCGACCCACCAAGCCCTCGCGCACGACACAAATATTGTCGGAATGAGTTTGAACTCACGGGCCGGCCGAATGGATTCCCTCCCCTCGCTGTTTGCATAAATTGTCTGTCCTTGAGTTAGCAAACCGAGGCCGGGCCTGAACTATGGTTGTCACTCACCTGGGCGGACATTTGGACGTACAACAGTGGCTCTCGAAATGGGCAGCCGTGTTCTTATTATTAGTATATATTTTTTTAATGCCATTGTTAAGTCCCTAACAAATGGGTGTGTCTGCATCTCTTTATTTTGAGTAAGGATCACAGATCAACAGCCTCAAATTGTGAATTGCCTCATGGACTTGGCAGCTTAAAAACGCAATAGCGTTGTGTATAGAGGGGGGGGGGGTGTTCTGCCCCCAGTGTAATTGCATGCCAGCACAAAGGATTTAGCCTCTAATGCTTTGAGAGAGTGTGCTGACGCATCGCAGATGGCCACTCTCCCCTTCATTTCGTCCGTTTCGTCAGCTTCTCTCGCAGATCACTCTCACCTTTTCCAACTTAGCTCCGTGATATCGTCACCGCCCGGTGAAATGATGACTTGGCAAAAACGGCGAGGGTGGGACTCTGCGTTGGCCGGTCTTGTTCCTCTGAATCAAATAATTCCAACTTTTGGCATTTGGATGCAACAGACAGAGGATGGAAAATGGATGCAGTTGGCAGGAGTGGAATTATTACCAAAAAAAAAAGCATTACCCGTCAGTATAGTATTGTATTTAACCGGCTTTTTATTTATTTTTATTTATTTTTTTACATTTACAGATAGAATGAAGATTTTCTGTCAAATTCCTCTCAGATTTATTTAGTCTATCTGAAATTTGAGCCAGTTTAGTTCAACACAAAATGGTATGAGTAGCATCAGATGGATGCACAGGTGACTTGTGTCTTCTGCCATGCCGTAAATAAACATTGACGTGTCTGCCTCTTACTATCGGCTGCTGTCTTAGATCGATCAACAAAGCTGCATTCATTTCATTTTCAGATCAAGAAAGTGAAATCATATCGCGTGACACATGATGACTTCTCTTTGCAAACTGAATGCAGTGTGTCAGTAGCGTGGAGTCACTCGTCGGGTACACAGGGTACAAATTTGGTAGCTACCAGACCTTAAACTACTTGCTTCAAATTAAAATACACACTTCAAATTACTTTGTCGGGGGGCCAAGGTGAAAGGGTTTAAGCCAACCCCAGATGTATTCATCAATTGATTAAGTGTTACGTGTATGAGCCTCCTAATCTCTTTTCATTGCTCCAACTTGTAAATCTGCTGGAATTCTTTATTAGCTCCAAACTAGCGAGGTCCGGGTGAGGCGCCAGATACCCTCGGAGGGTCGGCGATCGCTGGCTAGACCAGACATCCTCAGTGCCCCT
>CAAKHF010007803.1:0-10038 GCA_901007745.1 Hippocampus kuda
GGGGGGGGGTTTTGGTTGGGGGGGGGGGGGGGTATGTGTCAGACTCCCTAATGTTTGTACATTTCCACCAAAATACATCACTTTGGAAGATTGTCTCTATTTGTGAGTGTATTAATGCCTCCTAAAAGTTGATTGTGCCGCAGCCATCAAATATTGAAAATAATAAGAATCAAAGTGAAGTTTACTAATGAGTTGGTTTTGAGGTTACGACTGTATCCAGGAACCGTTACATTTGAACATTTCCAGAAGGATACACCTGTTGGCATACTTTTACATTCTTTTGAGCATATTAATACTTCCTAATATAAGATTTAGTTGTGTGGATAAAGGATAAAAACAATTTTAACAATTAAAATGATTTCAATTGACGATTGAGCAAGGTTTTCTTTCCTGTACGTTCTCATCAGGATGCACAAGTTTCTTCAACTCAAGCCTCACAACAGGACTTTTTGGCAGGAATCACTTAAAAAAATAATAAGAATTAAAGTAATTTTTCATTGGGTTCCAATGTTACCATGCTTGGGCCCGAAAAACTTGAGTCGAGTTGTATGTCCTCGAAACACACTCTTATAAGCATGTTTGGAGTTTCAGTGATTCGTGTGTGTGTGTTTGTGTGCGCGAATGTGTGTGTGTGTGTGTGTGTGTGTGTGTGTGTGTGTGTGTGTCAGTCAGAGGCGGGGAATCCGGTCGCCCCGGTTCTGCAGGGAGGGGCAAAGAAACGCTTGAATGAAGGAAGGTTTGGTTTGGGACTATTTACATGCACAACGCACGTTCCCATTTTACTCAACTTTGACCTCCCCCTGTCCCCTCCCCCCACACACACACATACGTGTGTATGTGCCTGGATATTGCTTCCCTCCTGACACCTGTCAACGCAACGTGTCGGGTATCTCACACAGTGTGACTCAAAATACGTCTCGGAAGTAAAGACGTCCATACAATTCATTTCAATAAGAAATGGCATCCATTCATTTAAGGCGATTCGATAAAATCCTCAAAACAGATTATGATATGTTTCAGCAGCGTATCCATTTTAAAGTGGAAGGATGTGTTTCGGTTTGATTCAGTGGGTTTACGATTCGATTCGATATGGTACAGCTGGAGTTTTTCTCTGGTTTATGAATACACAACAGCATGTAAAAGATCTCCAAAACTCAAACGATCCAAGTTGATTACATTGAAAGAAACAACGAATTGGCAACCTCATCAACCCGATTTTTAGCGAAGAGCTTTGGGTTGCGAACGTGAACTTGGAATGTTCTTCCAATCAATAAGTCATTGATTGAAATCGACATGCATTAGTTTTGTGCTGAAATCATAGGCCTACATTTCATCTCCATAATGCACAGAATCAGGTGTTGATAGTCATCGATCGTGTTGATAAGCACGGGAGGATCTTTCCCACAACGGCGCACTCCCCTCCAAAATAAAATGAAATCCATAAGCACATGAGCAAATACCGAAGTATTCATGTTGTGTGTGTGTGTGTGTGT
Source organism: Hippocampus kuda (assembly GCA_901007745.1). Lineage (NCBI taxonomy): Eukaryota > Metazoa > Chordata > Actinopteri > Syngnathiformes > Syngnathidae > Hippocampus > Hippocampus kuda. The sequence goes on from CAAKHF010007803.1 coordinate 1,494, forward strand.
GTGTGTGTGTGTGTGTGTGTGTAAGAGGATATATCTCTGTTTTTGGGCATGTTTATGCACGTGTTTTTACCCTGTGCTCGTGCTCTGGTGTATGCGTGAGCGTGCCTGTTGCGTGCGCGTGCGTAGGTTTGTGTGCGTGTGTACGTTTGCTCCACGTTTGTTGTTTTTGCCTGTGCTGCATTCAGGCACCAGACAGAGTGTGTGTTATCTCGCGATTTCTAAAGAAAATGTGCTTTATTTATTTATTTTTTTCATCCACATTGAAACCCCCCCCCCCCCAAAAGGGACAGTCAACAACATTTAATGCGCGTGTAAAAAAAGATAAACATCATTTCATGTTAGAAAACTACGGCCAATCGCCGCCGAAATTCATCTGCGCATCTCCCATCTGCGCTCACTTAAACCTCTAAAAATATCAAAGCAATCGCCAAAGTATTTCGGATTTTATGGGCATAAAGCTTTGCCCTCCCATATATGTTCACGATAGAGAAAAAGATTAATGTCCATAAAATTCATAGCACCCTAACGATTGTTTTGATATTTTCAGATGCTGGAGTGGGCGTAAGCAGAGATGTGCATGCGAAATTTGAGAATGATTGGTTGTAGTTTTTTTTTTTACATGAACTCATGTTGAGCTGTATTACATTAAGCGTTAGAAACCAACCCCCCCTGCCTCTCCAAAAGCGACATGACATCTGATGCACTTGTGTCAGGGTTCTAAGAATTTTTACACCTTTGAAGAACACATGATGGAGACAGTGGAGTGTGTGCGTGTGCATGCATTTATGCGCGTCAACACTTGCCAGCGATGATGGTCGTTTTTTTTTTTTGCTCCTGATGCGTTCAGATGATGTGCTGGGAGTGGGAAACTTTGTTTTTCTTTCCTCACGTTGTCAACTCCGATTTTGACTCTTTATCTTGGTTTGAGTTGAACGTGAAGAAGTCATGACTTTCCATCTACTCTTACTTTAGCTTTTTTTTTTTTTTTGCACATACTGGCTGCTATGGATTAGTCTGTCAATAGACCGGATGTGTGTGTGTGTGTGTGTGTGTGTGTGTGTGTGTGTGTGTGTGTGTGTGTTAATCTGCATCAAACAATAGCATGTGAATGGAGTCATTAGCGTAATCCCTTTTGTCATACAACTGGACCACACACACAAACATGCACACACAACACACGCACACTCACGCATGCACACACATGCGCGCGCAAAGTGCACATCCTGAAAACATAAAAGCAGCTTTTGTGCATGCGTGTTCTTGTTTTGTATGTGAACAGGAAGTGCTTGATGGACAGGTTTCACAGACGCGCACACTAACAGTAGTCGTCCGCACCTGTTCAAGGAAGCAGATTGGAGAATAAAAGTGATGATCAACGAACAGTGAGTGGAATGATAAGTAAAAGTTAAAAGGAGGTGACGATTGGTTTTCTAAAGGGACAGGGCACCTAATTGACACTAATTGATTTTCATCATGTTAAACAAGCAGGAGCACACTTTTTCAAATCCAAATACAGTAGTCTGATTGAATACTGCGGGTGTCATTTTTGTGAGTTTGTGATCTTGTGTAAGTAAAAAAGAGATGTGTAAGATCTCTTTTTCTGAGTTGTCTGGTTGAAACCTGAACCTCTTCAAATCGAAAAAAAAAACCATTAGAAGCTGAAAAAACCCTGACACTGGATTTCTTAAAGAGGCACTAGTCATGTTGTGTGATTAAAACAAAAAATGTAAATGGACTCCAAATTTTGTACTCTGAATTTTAATCCACCAAAAATAAAATGTAGCGATTTTGTATGACATCAACTTTACCCAAGAGCTAGAAACTTTTGCAGGACCTTTAAGTCTTTGGAACTGTTGCCAGAATGTAGATTGAATGTACTAAAGAGAAGGTATGGGTCTCAAAAATGCAAACGTATTGAAATGAATGACCTTTTTAAATGAAAAAAAAATTGCAAAGGCTTGGAAAGGTCAACATTTCAAAACGCTAACGGTAAAGAAAGTACACATTTCACATCAAAAACACAGATTTGAAGACACCTTGGACCTGCCTTGTGGAGTCACATGACCAGGAACCCTTTTCATGGCATCATTACTTGAAGGTTGATGTCCTCTCACTACATGAGGCTGCTAGCACGGAGACGCACTCTGAACGTCAATTGTCAACACACCCACACTTAACGGTGGGTGCTAACAGGGCCATCCAGCTGCTTTGTCATTCACACACACACCTGTTGTGTGTCCTTTATGCATTGCAGACACACACTCAGTGGAAGAGCAACACTTACTGTCCTGACTCCTTACACATGGAAATGTTACACGGACACACAAGCAGAGTGGAGATGGATAGATGGAATTTGACACAACGCTGTGCGGCATTTGTCTTTTGTTGACATGACGACAAAGTCGTGTTGTCCCAAAACCAAAATTGAGAGTTAGGTACTAGACCTGAGTAAAGAAACGCGATATCACGGCAAAACACTAAAGCATCAGTCAAAGCAAACATCTGACAGAAACTTTTTTTTTTTTTACCACACCACTTTTAGTCATCTGGCACACCACAATTGGGATGAATCCCAGATGAGAGCCAAGTCTTAAAAATACCATTGAGTCCACTTTGTGTTGTTTAACTTTGTGACACGCAAGCATGTTGAGATATTTGGGACTTTTGTGTTTTAAGGTCATGAGAAGTTTGTTTTTGGGTGTCAAGAGATTTCACCAAAATTCCTGCCGTGGTGTTCACACGCTCCCAGCTGACATGCTAACACGCGCGCGTGCGTGTGTGTGTGTGTGTGTGTGTGTGTGTGTGTGTGTTCACATGTACATGTACGTGTATGCGTCCATGTGCAGTCCACATTCCCACACTCTGAAGTTTCCTCAGGATGCATCAAAACAAAAACAAAAATAAAAAAACGACCATGAACTTGGGAAAGACTATATTAAATTAATATTCAGCTCATTGCGCATCGTAGCATAACGTATGTCAAAAAGATGAACAGAATAAAATACTTTTTTCATTGCACAATCGAGAAATTCAAGGTTTTAAGAAACAAAGTGGTCTGCAGCAGCACAAGAGTGGTCGGCAGGAATAGTCAGCATTGTTGTCCATGACACGAAGCGATGCGAGAATGAATCATACAGCACTCATATGCAGACAAAAAGCACCAGGAAGAGTCAACAGCGCTGCATGCCACGGCTATACATAAAAGAAACCCGCATGACAACAGTTGTGGTTGCAGACAACCCATAACAACCCGTAAAAACACACCAGATGACATGTTGACACACAATTTGAGTGATTGCGGCGTTTCCACGGTGTCGAGTGGGCGTGAAATGCTTTGGCCATCAGTGGACTATTTGTCGGTTCTTCGACAAAGCACGCGCAAACCCTTTCACTGCCAAATGGAAATGTGTGTGTGTGTGTGTGTATGTGTGTGTGCGTATGCGTATGCGTGTGCGTGTGCGTGCGCGTGCGCGTGTGTGTGTGTGTGTGTGTGTGTGTGTGTGTGTGTGTGTGTGTGTGTGTGTGTGTGTGTGTGTGTGTGTGTGTGTGTGTGTGTGTGTGTGTATGAATAGGAGACAGTAGGTGTGTTTCTTTCTCACCCATCAGTGAAAGATGAGCCTGACCTGGAGGGCAGGACGGCCTTCATGTGGGCCGCGGGCAAGGGCAGCGATGATGTCATCCGCACCATGTTGGCCCACACGCCTCACATTGACATCAACATGGCCGACAAGTATGGCGGCACCGGTGAGTGCCACTAAAATGAGATGAGCTCCGGGCGGGCGATGTGTGCTTGTATAATCCCAATTCCAATGAAGATGGGACGTTGTGTTAAACATCAATAAAAACAGAATACAGTGTATCCAATTAAATATAGGTTGAACACGATTTGCAAATCATTGCATTCGTTTTTTAAATTTATATTTAACGCAACGTCCCAACTACATTGGAATAGGATATTTATATGCCGTAAATGATTTTTAACATACTTTACGCGGCATCCACGATGTTGGCTTTGCTTGTCAAATGTGCAGCGTGCGGCTCCTCAAAAGCGAGGCTCGGTCATAAGGCGATTTCCCAGAAGATGAGCCAGAGAGGGAAGCTGATAGTGTCAGCAAAATTAGTGAGCGTTTGCCATGAAGACTGCCAGCAATGTCCTCTTGCATGCTCACACATGAACACACTCGTGACACGTCACCACAGCCCTGACGCTAAAGGGGCCTCTTGGGATGTATAATCAATGTCCAGTCTGGCTATCATTGTTTATGTATGCATTTACAAGCTAGGCAGCATGAAGGACAGCATGGCTGCCTGGTAACCACATCACTTCCTTGAATTTTGGATAAGAAAGTTTATTTGTTGATGGGTGGGGCTGGGGGGTAATGACCTCCTTGTATTGCTTGCATCTGTTAAATTGATCACTTCCCAGCTTCTTTTTTTTTTGCACAGCCCAGACAATAACAGCAATTGAGTTCTTGCATCCCAGACGGGCCATGTACAGTTGTACACTGCTCCAAAATACAACCACAATAATAAACCAATTGTTAATTCATGACTGTCAAAACTCAGCATGGATTTCATTCGAAAGCCAGAATATTGGATACAGGCTCTTGCCATTACCGTTTTATTGTGCAAGTAGTCATAATGTTGTGGCTTGTTGCGGGTGTAATTCAGCCGCATTTTAGTGAGGCGTGTGGCGTCCGTTTGGCTAGTTGCCTTCATGTTCGTGTCGCTATTGTCCAAACAGCGCTACATGCAGCCTCCCTCTCAGGCCATGTTAGCACTGTCAAATTGCTGTTGGAGAGGGGAGCCATGGTGGACTCTCTGGATGTAATGAAGCACACGCCGCTGTTTCGTGCCTGCGAGATGGGACAGAGGGACGTCATCCTCACGCTCATCAAAGGTGGGTGTCAAAGGTAGCAGCAATCTCTTCCGGAAGTCTTTTTGCCATGTTCCAATGCTATTTATGTTCTCTGTAGTTGTGTGTCAGATATGTAGCTGCTTACTGTGTTGAATAAAGGCGCCGCACGTGTGGACCTCGTGGACGTGGACGGTCACACTGCACTCCACTGGGCAGCTTTGGGAGGGAACGCTGAGGTCTGCCAGATCTTAATGGAGAACGGAATCAGCCCCAATGTACAGGTGAGATCTGTAGCACCTCGTGGTGATAGAGCACCGAAAGGGTGGACCACAAATTCCAAGTGTTTGGTTTTATCTCACATGAAGCATTTTAAATTAGGACTATATTTCAAATTAATTTTGGTTTTAGCGAGCTTAGAAGGCAAAAAATAAATAAAAATATTCTCTTACCACTCCCTACAGTCCTCAGGCACCCTGTGGCGAGAGTATACATTGTACATGTGCTGCATTCATTGCAAGTACACTATGTAATGAGATCCGATCTGAAACAAAAGGCTGGCCTTTACAAACATAATTATGCTTTTTTATTGGCACTTGCACCCTATGTTTATTATTGTGGTTGTGGTTTACTGCGCTGCATCATTCTGAGAGCTATTTATAACATATGTCTCATCTCATGTCGTTTCAAAATAAGATCACCAAAATAGTGTGGCAGTCTTCTTACTTTGATCCTGTGACCACTATTGTTGTTGTTAAGAAAGAGGCGGTGATGCTGTTGTACTGGATCGTATTACTTATGCGGAAGTGTACCTAATGGAGAACTGTTAGTATGTAACATTATTTTAACATTATCTTTATATACAATGCCTTTTAATGATCATTTAAAATCAACTCGTTATTACAACTTTCAAAGAGCTTTATGATCCCAATCTATCTGGCAGGACCAAGCAAAACGGACTCCACTGCAGTGTGCTGCCTATGGTGGCTACATCACATGCATGGCTGTCCTGATGGAGAAACACGCTGATCCAAACATACAGGACAAGGAGGTAGAAATCCGCTGCATGCATATCATAATCCAGTGTATTATTATTCTCCCACGTGTTTGGGAAATTTTATGGTCCATTGAAACTAAGTTTGGACTTTTTTTATTTTTTATTTTTTTTGCAGAAATTCCAAAAGCTTTGTTTGGCTCAAATATATGCTCATCACCATACCTACAGTGAAACATGGTGATGCTTTGGGTAGGCACTATTAGCACAAAATCTTCAGGCTTCTGCTAGAAAGCCTACAATACCACTTAAAGGGACACATAAAATGGTGTCAGTGTCTCCTGACTCCCATTTATCACAAGTTTAAATTGATTGATTTCTGAATACACCCCCGTGCCCAGTTCTATGAGGGTGTCCACACTTATGCAGCCACGTTATGTCCGTTTATTTTTAGTCCTGCTCCTGTAAAGTGTTACAATTATAGCTCTCGTTCATGATGGAAAAAATATGAGAAGTGATTTCTCTTGGTCATTTTGTATAGACCACGAAAACCTGACATTTGAACGGGGCTGTGTCGAATTTTTATATGCACTGTACGTTAAAGTGAGTTGAGGAGCTTCATGTAGTGCTTTATGCCATTTTGTGGCATCAGTATGCAATTACAAGCCTTTCTTAGGGGCTGCGTCAATTATTCACACATTTCTTCGTTTCTATTTGCTCTTGAGACATTTTTCTAATCATGGAAGGTATGTGCCTTGGCGGTTTTAAAGTTAGCAGAGTAGTTGTCAGACACGGACTGGATACAGCCTACTTGCAGTAAGTGGTTGGCACCCCTCCATTTATATTTTCCATTAAAAAATTGCCACGGGTATGACCTTGTTTCCACAGGGGCGGACTGCTCTCCACTGGTCGTGCAACAATGGCTACCTGGATGCCGTGAAACTGCTGCTGGGCTACAGCGCCTTTCCTAACCACATGGAGCACACAGAGGAGAGGTGAGGCTTTGATGATGATTATGACGATGAGATGTAGCGGTCACAAAGGTAAGGAGACCTTCAAAAGGCTGTGTGAGTGACAATGGCGTTCACACGCAGGTACACGCCGCTGGACTATGCGTTGCTGGGGGGCCACAGCGAGGTGACCCAGTTCATGCTGGAGCACGGCGCTCTGTCCATCGCCGCCATCCAGGACATCGCCGCCGCCTCCATTCAGGCCATCTACAAGGGCTACACGGTCCGCAAGGCTTTCAGGGAGAGGAAGCAGCTCCTCATGAGGCACGAGCAGCTACGCAAGGACGCCGCCAAGTGAGAGTCGAACAAACAACACTCAGCTATACATCTGTCCTTGTCTTGCCCTGTTTGTTTGGTCATCACAGGGACACCTTTGACATTCTTTCTTGCCGCACTTTCCTCGTATCCGTCTTTCTCTCTGTCAACCTTGCACACACATACGTCTTTCTCCTGACGTGCTCCTTTTGATCCTTTGTCATTTACTCACACGTCTCACATTTGTTCTCAGCGAGAGTGTTTTCCAACCTTTGTTGAGCCAAGGCACAGATTTTACATTAGAAAACTTGCACGCCTGTAAATCGGCTGTTCAGATTAAATGAAACAGAGCATGTAAATTCTGGCATCTGGCTACATCACGTCACATTAACAGTTGACCAGAGATCTTCAATCGGAATGATTTTGATCAGAATGACAAAGAAATCTCCATATAAATGCGGCTGTCGCTGAACAAAGATACTGAATTTGTTGTAAATAAGTCATGATTTATGGTCCGATGAATAAGTCAAAATAATATGCACCTTTCACAAAGTGCTTCACATCCTTATAGAATAGTCATACATATATAAAATACAGGATCACAGAGTTTTACAGTCATTACAAAAAAAAAAAATCGAAACAATCAGATCTTAATGCAATGCATGTTTTTTTTTGTTTGTTTTTAATGGCTAATTTTTTTAAATCAGATTTTCCATGGCACACAGTGGCTGGGAATCATAGTTGAACTGAGATGCACATTTAAATTATTTCAAGTCTGAAAACAATGCACATCACATCAGTCTAAGCCCAAAATATTGACAACATTTGCCGCCACTTCTTTTGCTTGTGTCCAGGAAGCGAGAGGAGGAACTGCGGCGGAGAGAAGCCGTGCAGCAAATCTCGGTGGCCGCGGCCAAGGAACGAAAATCGTCTTCAGAGACGAGCGAGCAGGAGAAACTCTCCTTGGTGAACCGAGTGGCGGATTTATCCGTGAAAGACTCAGTGGTGGAGACAAAGAAAGCAACTAAACCTGAACGGAGGGACAGAGAGGAGAGACACAAAGGTAGAGTGAAGTTAATTCAGACCTTCCTTTGTGGTATTTGCAAATGAATCAACCGATGACATTAACATACAGTACCAAGATACTCCAAATAAAATTCAGAGTTTCTGGTAGACTTTGAGACATTGTTTTTATTTATTTATTTTTGTGTGTGTGTGTGTGTGTGTGTGTGTGTGTGTGTGTGTGTGTGTGTGTGTGTGTGTGTGTGTGTGTGTGTATATATATATAATTTTTTTTTTTTTTTCTAGCAGAAGGCCGAAGGTTTTATGCCAACAATAGACTTTTTGGAGCTGTTAATAATTACCTCCACATTCGCTTAAGAGCCTCTGAATTAAAATGCCTCAAAGAATAATAAATGTGTGTGTGTGTGT
>CAAKHF010007803.1:18355-30076 GCA_901007745.1 Hippocampus kuda
ATGTTCGTAAATCAACACAGACTTGTTTTGTTCCTCACCATGTATTCAAAGATGCCATTTTGTAAAATTTCAAAGCACTGAGCGTTTGAACCCAGAGTTTCCAGACGCTGGCACACTTCCTGAAAAAGAATAACATTGACATCAATGTGAATGCATACTTAGCACAACACTTTATTTTCTCCCGAATCTCTGCCATCGGACCTTTTACAGTCATTAAATAGATTATCCAATGGGAAAACATACACCACACTTTAAATGTTTAGGGTCACTTCGACATGTCTTTTTTGTTTTTTTAAGAAAAGCAATTTGTTTTCAATGCCAGTAACATAAAATTACAGGAACACAGTCTAAACACTGATTTTCTTGAAAACATTTCTTAGTGGCTTCTAAACATATGAACCATTACCTAGAAAGGAGCGGACCGTTCTTACTGGTTATCAGTAAAGCTTCGAGCAGTACAAGATTCATAGTCCAAATAAATGTGCCAAAATGGTGAAATGGCACAATCTACTTTGACCGTTATGCAACGGGGAAGTTTGACTTCTTATCACATGGCCACTGTGAAAATTAGTCATCTTTTAAAATGGATTAATTATAGAAGGATAGACCAAGAGCCACAAATGAACAGATCATTTATGATGGTATTTATTTCTACAGTCATTTTATTTAAAACGCTTTATTTTATTTTAGATTACTCCTTTATCTCATCTGAATCAATGTCAACTTGCGTTTCAATTACACAGTTGATGATATAAGCGTCCAAAAGTGTATGTACAATAATTGTACCCAAAAAAAAAAAACTTCTACCATCGTGAGCAATTTGATAGGACAAAGAACTATTTATAAAATTGGACGTCTGAAAAATATTTTCATAGGGTTTCATGAATCTGCATATTATTAATGCAATTGAATTAATTAAATCAAACAACCTACAAATTCTAATGGATGCACCAATCCACTAGGATATTTCTATTTAGAATAAAGAAGGAAGTAAAACTTTTTTTTTTTTGTGCTGGAACCAGAACACTTTCTAAACTTTTTTTCTCATTTTCTTCCAACCTAATAATCCAATTTCTCATTTCACCACATGCACGAGCGACCGCGTACGGCAGCATTTGTCATAGCGCTGCACCCCCCCCCCCCATCATTAGAAACGAGTCCGCGCCATCAGCCACGCCAGCGCTGACATCCATCCCTTCGTGCTGTCCCTCCGACGCAAACCCGTCCCTCCTCTGTACCTCCACTTGGCTGTGATTGACTTAGACAGGCAAATGAGAGAGGCAGGATCTGAGGCCTTAATTGAGGCGCTGAATTAGTGATTAGAAGGCGTTCCACCCCCTAGTTGCTCTCACTCACACACACACACACACACACACACACACACCTGCCCCAGGGCATGGCTACGTTAACTGTAATTTTAGTGCGGAAATGTCACATTCCCATCACGCCACCGGCTCTCATTAGTGCGAGCACATATCCACGGTGGCCGATAACTACGCATCTCCAACCTGTGCGTTGAGATAAACCTTCTTGCTCTGAGCCTCCGTGCGCGACTCTTGAGGGTGGGCCTACGTCTGTCCAGAATATGTTTTTCAATTTGACCAAACAATGTTCACTCCTAAGTTCAATTCTACATGTAATGGTTACGACAAGAGGGGAATCGTATTGCGCGCCGTACCTCCACGACGTCCCAGTGGTGCGTGAAGTGGTCCGGCGGGGTGCGGTGAAGCCTCAGGGGCGACAGAGGCGAGGGGAGCGGCGCTCTGGTGTCGCCGGCCTCCTGCAGGGAGGCCAGCTGCTCGCATGAGAAGCCCGTCAGGGTGGAGAACAGGAAGCTGATGTAGTCCACGTCCTGTAGGGCCGCTTCCTGGCTCCCGACTGACCATCCGCTCAGAGATGACCTGGAAAACAAGAGTACAGCAGTGCCTTGAGATACAAGTGACACGAGCCATTGTTCAGCCGATTTTTCGCTGTGACTGGCAAGTAAGGCTGAGCAATTTTTAAACTAATATACAGTAACTGTATGGCGGGTTCATATGCAATCTTTTTTTTTCCAAGGCCCTCTTCAAACGCATGTGTGGATATGAGTGTAAAAGTTGTTTGTCAAGATGTGCTCGGCAATTGTCCAGCACCAGTCAAGTGTGTAGCCCGCCTCATTGCCTAAAGTCAACTGCCGCCCTCCCGTGACCCGAAATGAGGACAGATGCAAAACAAGACGACTGGAGCAAACGTAACCAACTCGATTTATGAGTTTATCACATTCTGCTTAATTTTGAAACTTAGGGAACAAAGTGTTCACAGTCAGCTTATGAAATCAGACCGTGCCCCCAAGCGAAGATGGGGGGATATCAGGCGAAAGACACGGAGCACAACATTTTGTTGTGGAAAGGCCGAGAGGCCCATGCGGAAGGCGCTGGTCACCGCATTCCAGCATCCCAAAAAATGACTTTCTTTGTGTCTCCATTTGGGCATCGTTTCTGGAAATCCGTTAAACCTGACCCATTGACACCAGGAATTAGACGGATGCGGAAGGCGGGCCGATTGTGGGAGTGGGATGGTGCGCTACTGCCATCTGAGGGAAGCAATTTGCAACTTCAAGTTGCAAATTCATCTGGCCCGTACAGCACTTTAGTACTATTTCCTGTAGTTATAACTTCACTACTTCATGAAGGTAGGTTAGTTAGAGACGACGGTCACCACCGTAGGAATGGATCATCATCAAAAACAAGCCCCGCTCCCAAAATGTTATCTTCTTCTTTTACAAGTAACATAAGTTAGCATACGCTACAGTTAATTGTCACCATGGTAAGAAACAAAACTAGTTACAAGACAAACAAAGTCCTCCTCAGGGCTACTGTTATATTAGTAAGGTACATTAACATTATCATCATGTCTTGTGACCTGTTGTAATTGTCATATGCTTGTGCAGGAGTTTTTTTGCCCAACTCAAACTATCCTCAAAATGAGGATAGTTCGAGCGTGTTTTTTTTTTCTCCCCCTCTCCCTCCCTTGTGGTTTCTTCCGACTTTCGGGGTTGAGTGAATGCTGGCGCGTCTGGCTGCCGCTGCTCAACCCGTACTGTGTTTTATTGTTTTTGTCTGATTGTAAAGTGTCCTTGGGTGTCTTGAAAGGTGCTTATAAATAAAATTAGTATTATTATTATTATCACAGTACGGAAGCTGCGTAGGACCCGAGACGAGATAAATTAACCTAATGGCAGTCTTCATGTGAGCAACCATGTGACAATGATTACACGACACGGTGCCTTCCCAAAGTCTGAAAGGCTCCTTCACCTTCACCATTTCTCCTCTTTTTTGACACGTTTTAAACCACATTTGCCGAATATGCGTTTCAATTTCTCTGTATCAGGTGATTATGAAACTGCCAATACGGCTCATGTTGGATTTTTTTTTTTTAATGTGCTGGATGCATTTGCTGTGCTTTAAGAGGGTGAGAGAGCAGTGCGCAATTGCGCACGCCTGCAGCTCAGATGGAACCTCGGTCACGGGCGATGCACCGTGAAGATTTCAAGCTCACCTCAAGTGTATAATACGAATGAGAGAGGCGGCAAGGCCGGCAGAGATTCGTCCGGTGCTGCAGCAGAAGCTCAGATTGGCCAGGAGAGCGCGAGACATCTTGGGAAGGAAGTAGAGCAGCTGCACCATTCGTTGCTGGCACTCCGACGGCAGAAGAACCACAGCACCTTCCTGTGGATCTTTGGGGGATGCGTGCGCACACACACACGGGCGGACGTCATGCTTACAATCGACGGCATCATGCCCGACACTGTAAGGAAAATTGTTACGATGCCAGGAAAACCCAAACTAGTTTGTGGCGACGAAAGCCCGAGTCTCTAAGGCGTAGACACTCAGATAACGCGTGTGTGTCTGTGTGCGCTTATGAGGTCTGTCTTTCGCTGACGCAAATGCTGATGTCAGAAGCCCGCGGACAAAAGAACCATTGTGATTTTCCTATCAGAACTCTTGACCGCCCCCTCGACTCCTCTTCCTCCTACTACTGCTTCCTTGCCACACAGTAATCACACTATCTGACCGTTCATGATCTTTGGCGCTCGCGGCACGTCTTGAATTCTGCCCGAGAGCGTCAGCGTCACGGTGCCTCCGAGATCAACTCAAGAGTCAATAATCTTGCTTTTGCCAAGATTAATGTGTAACCAGTCAGGAGTTTGGTTTGGATCATTAGTTGCAAACGCAGGAGAAAATAGTTTAAAGAGTGTGCAAACGATTGGTCCTGAGATTCTGGGTTACAATCTTGACTCCAGACTTCCTGTGTAGAGTTTGCATGCTTTCCCCGTGCTTACGTGGGTTTTTCTCTCTGGGTCCACCAACTTCCTCACACGTCTCCAAGTGAATATGAGTGTTAATGCTTGTTTCTGTACAGTATATATCTGTATTAAATCATATCGGACAGGGCTATCCACAAACCTAATGAGGGCTATAGAAAAATGAATGGCTAGATTTGGTGCGAGTACCGTAAAGCTTGCAGGCGTGCATCTGTAGACTGCTGAGCAGGTCTTTGTTGCCTCGGGAAGCAGCAGCCTGGATGGATTGGATGAGCAGCGCGGACAGAGCGGGGTTACGGTGGCCCAGCTGGGACAACTGCACAGGAAGAAAGGCCAGCCAGCGACTGAGCACTTTACTCCTTTAAAAGGGTGAGAGACACAACAAGGGTTTACTGTATACTTCTTATTAAATTTGATGACATGGACGTAGTAATTTAAAATCGATCAATCCATTTTCTATCCATTTGAGCTTCTGACAAGCAGTAAAAACTCTGCGAAATTGTTGACAGTGCCAGAAGGGTCTGTGTGTTTGCTGATGTGTGTGCAGCATGCCGCACTCACACGGATCTGCAAATTGACTCAATTTAACTCGGCAGGTTTGGGAAGAAGTGCTGACTTCACGAGTGAAAATACAGCTTTGACTTTGTACTTAGGCGGCCTCCCTTTTAAGCTGCTCTGATACGCGCAACACCTACTTCCGCCAACTGTTGCCTTGGCAACGAAAACCATACTCTGAATATTAAAGGCGGGGAAAAAAAAGAAAAGATTCATTGGCATAGCTACCCTCCAAAAAAAAAAAGAAAAACAGCGTGATTGCCATCAGTGTTCCAAATGTCTATTAACTCATTCAGTACCAGCCATTTTCAGACCCGTTTAAAAAAAATTTGAATTTCATTCTTGGAAAAATAAGCTAGGGAAAAAGAAAACCTAAGTCCATGGGATTGAATGTGTCAAGTCTGAAAAGACGTCTAAATATGTCTTTGGGAGTGAATGAGTTAAGCTTATCATTTGTGTATTTTGACCAAAGAATGTCAAATCCCTTTTATATTTGACTTCAAAATGGCGCCGCGTGAGTGGCTGCCTTTCCAGCAGCTCCTATATTTTGTTGTTCTACTTCTTCCTTTTGTAACTTTGCTGCTGTGAAATGGGAATTTCTCCACTGTGAGACTAATAAAGGTTTTCTTATCTTATAAAGACAAACCAATTTTTGAATCCACTTTGCAGAGAGCTGCTTTGCACTTACCTTGTAATATGTGACTGTCCCTGCTCCTGCAGGTAGATCTTGCTGTAGAAAGACAGCAGAAGAGACCTGGTCTGTAGTGTCAGGTGCCTCTGCTGATAGTACGAGTACATTGCTGCCAGCAGGTCTTCTGTCACTGCTGCAACACAACACAGTATGAATATTTTCAAAAATTTGATTTGATCAGTTATTGGCTTATCTATAATTGGTCAAAAAGGCCCATCATTAGGAGCACACAGTGTATGCCAGGCTCTGACAAAATTCATCCAAAGCTCACTTTTGCTTTTTTGCGTGAGCACCATCTTCCACACAGTCCCGAGCAGCATGTGCAGTTGCCGATAGCTGAGCTTCACTTCGCCGCCGAGCGTGTCTCGAACGAAAGTCCTCAGGGGCGTCAGCCAGTCTCCGTCCGCCTCGCGGCCGACTCCCTGCCTCTGGCTCAGTGACACCATCACCTGGCAAAGTGTGATGTTCAGCGCAAGTGGATCGACGTGAGCGTCGGGGAGAGCTGCGGTCTGCTTTGCCCTGCAGGAAAGACCGCGAGGTGATGCGAAGACATAACATATTTGAAATAGGCTTTATGTTACAATTTTTTTTTTCACGAATACTCGATCATTCAATAGGATTCTCAGGAGGGAGGATGACCGCACACTAAAATATTTGATAGCAGTCTCATCTTACAAATATTTACGTTTTCTAAATGACGATACGCTGTCTTTTAAGCTTCACATTCGGCAACGTGTGAGGAAGAAGAAATAAGTCTTGTTTTGCATTGACTGTTTTGCAGTTGGGCTAATAATGCATCACTGATTTGGTCATTGAAAAATATTCCACTGTTTTGCTTCAAAAAGACTTCGGGCAGTCACTGCAAATATTTATTTGTTTTGTTATTTTTATTCAAGTACTGCTTGGATTTTTGGCAATTTTCAAATACTTACTCAAATACAGTACTTAATATACAAAAAGAAGGTTCTGCATAACACTCAGGAATGAGGTATTATTAGAAGTAGAAGAAAAAAGTAAACTAAATAAAACACGTACCTCTTGGTATTAACTTTCTTTTTATGTTTGGGTGCGTCATGAAGGCTGTACGGAAAATTTTTCATAAAGTGCTGCTTGAACTCTCCTAAGTATTCCTTGCGGAACCATGCATCCTAAAAGAAAGAAAAAAAATCAATCAATCAATAAATCTTCAAAAAAAGATCCTCATAAGCTTTTCATCATTCCAAGGTGCTTATTTGTGCTTTCCTGATCTCACCAGCGCATCTTCATGCTCCTTCCGCGGTGCCAGTTTTCGAAGCAGTTGCAAAATAGACAGAACCTGGAACATGACGGACATGGCGTCCGGGCTCAACAGGTGACCGCCGTCAGAGTGGCTCCAAGGAGAGTCACTGGTGTTGGCCTCCACCCACACTTCAAGCAAAAGTGGCACCAGAGTCGATGCAAAGCTCTGGACTGCCTCCGCCGAGTCGAAACCTTCGCATGTTTCACCTGGATGATCTGAATTTGGTCTATGAAAACAACAATAATGTTATATCAAAGATTGTTGTGATACCATTGATGAAAATATTAATCCGAAACCTTCCGTCAGAAGTCTCACAGAAAAGCTGATGAGGAAGAATGTCACATTTCAGTGAGAAAGTAACTAACCATACCTATCCAAATGAACAGCCGCCCATCCATTTTCGACAGCGCTGGTCAGGAAAAACTATTTTAACAGCAATGCAATCATACCTGAGCTTAAATGTGGAATGCGGGCTTGGTTTGCTCCCAGAATGCTCATACACCTGAACTCCGATCTTGCTGTATATGAGCTCTTCCCAGACGGCATTCACAGGCCTAATCCTGCTCTCACCACTTGAACCAAACACTCCCTCAGATGGGGCCGACATATCACCATCCTCCACAGGTCTTTCCTCGACTACTGCCTGTAGGAAGCGCCCAAGTCTAAAACACAAGTTGCATGATTAACTGCCAAGGTAGTTAACGGAGGAGACTCCAAAACTGAATATTCCCAAAATGCTATTGGAATTGGAATTCAACTGCAGTTTTTTCTCGAAAAATATGTATCAACATCAAATTAAAACTGGCAAAAAAATTTTTTATCTTGAACAGTTATGTTGACTTCAAGTGAGACTGCAGCAAATCTTGAGAGACTTCAGTTTGTTTTGTGGGATGCCACAAAATAAGGTTTACAGCGTTGGCAAAATGGAATAACCACAATAGAAGAGGCCTAGTTTCACAGTAGGAGACCAGCAATACAATTACTAAATCATCTATTACATACGCAAATTAATTTCACCCTGCAGATGCTAACTTAAACCATATAAGGCCAAAAATATACTGCAGTGAAAGAAAATGTGTATTTTTTTTCTACTTAACAACCAATTGTGTTGAACATTAATTATTTTTTCCCTAACTCATCATTAGCCATATTGAGCATTAATTACTTATTAAGCTGCCTGCCAGACATACATGTATTTATTGCCACTATGGCCACTAGGTGACAGTATCAGTCTGCAAAGACCTTCCTGATGTACTGGAGAGGCCATCACGTTGATGCCAAGTGTCTTCAATGGATATGTAGTTTTAAGTCACAAATGCTGTTTAACTAGCATCTTGATAAGCTAGACCTGTGAGGTGGATGGTTTATTTGGCAAAAGAGAAGTGCTCACCAACACGTATTTATAGAGATCTGTGAACAACATTTAAACGAAATAGGCCATTTGTACAAAAACGCCTCAAAACACATAAACGTGATAAATTTGTTTTTTTTTTTTTCAGTTTAATGAATGTGAAATCAGTCACTGAGGCGTACCTAAGGAGCACCGAGAGGCGCCACTGCTGGCTGGTAACAGTCCTGTTGGGGTTGACGGAGAGCGCCCAAGTGCGTCCCTTGGCTTCCTGTTCCTTTTTAGTTCCTCCATTGCTCTGTCTGTGAGAGATTAACTCCAGAAAGTTGGTGAGGAGCACGGCAGGCCGTGCAGCAAGCAGGGCTGGGTAGTACTCCAACAGCACATCCAGGACTTTCATGGCGTCTTCTTGGATGCTCAACTCAATGTGAGTCATAGCGCAACACAGGTGGGCACTGAGGAGGGGGAAAAATGGAGCCACTCGCTCCGCGGGCACAGACTGGGCAATATACCTGTAATAAATTCAAGCCATTAGTTGCGACCAGTGTGAATGATACTATATTTAAGTTTTCTCTAACCTGAGCACACGTGTGGCTGCCACCCGAACATTGGCATCCTTGTCTGTGAACACAGCAGCTACCTCGGACAGCAAACGTGACAAATGCTGTTCTAACAGAGAGGGATTCACCAACAACAGCTCCCTCAAGCCCAACAAGGCACCGTGCTTGACATTGGCATTGTAATGGTGGAGCTGAGAAAACAGGTCCTGGGAAAGGGGCGACAAATGCACACAAAACACTGTCAAACCAATGATTCCCTGCTGTTTGTTTACATCTGAAAAAGTGATATTGGACATTGGTTTGTGAGTCGTGACCGGGGGCGGCGGGTCCAAAACGTTTTAGAACCATTGATGTAGAACACTTACATTGATGCCAAGCTGCCTGTTTGTGGTCGGACCACTGGTGTCTGTCTTCAGTTGTTCAGGCAGATATATTCCCTTTGTGCGAAAGTTTGTATTGGTGGCGTTGTCTGCTCTTGGCTTCTTCTTTCCCACTTTTAATTTCACTTTTTGGAAGTCATCTTGTCTCTTCTTTTTCTTGGATTTCAGTTTTGCCATCTCGAACCAAAAGTTTTACTGGATCTAAAGGCAAATGCAGAAGACGTGAATAAATGAATGTAACGGTACACCGCAGAATACGAAACACAGTGTGAATTAGCTATCAAAATCAGATCTTAACTCTCTCAGCTTGCAGCCCTCATTTCTACACTAGCATAAGCAGTAGCTAGCTAACTGCATGGGCATCATTGCCAGTGTTTATTTTGTAACCTACCCCAGCTAAAGACAACCAAGACCTTGGTAGTGCCTGCTGCAATTTTACACTCCGGTGCAGGATTGTCGATATTTGAAGGTGAGGAAAAATTCTAGAAAATATTTATTATGTCTGTGTGAGTTAATATTTTGGATTCTGAGTCGTGTCCGTCTTTCAGTTGAGCCAAATGTACGCTTGTTTTCGAAGCCGCCGCCGCCGCCGCTGCCACCCCTTTTTTTCTCTCGAAAGAACAACGGCGGCGAAGCAGAGGGTATAAAAGGTTCGTCACCAATTTCCTTGGATAAAATGGATGCAGAAAATGTTTTGGTGCACATACAAATCGAAATTTTATTTCAAAAAATGACGAAGATATATTTGACCAAAAATATGAATAAAACCTATCGGTAAAAATATGAATAAAACCTATCGGTGTATCCCGGTACATAATACCAACACACTGTATAGTCGTCCCTATAAACGCCTTGAACAAATGAATTAATTTTCTTTAAATTATATTTATTTTGACACGTGGACGCATTAAAAATATAGCCATAATTATTGATACTGCCCGTCTATGTTTTATGTTCGAGGTCGTATTACTTAGATTTAGTAAACAACGTGTGCGCGTTTTTTAAACAGGCACATCGATCGTCTCACACAGACATTTCTTGGCCGCCTCCCACCACTGTCCCCTACGCTTGTTTGGATCGAGTTATAGGAGCTTTTATTGCAAACGTCTCAGGTAAATTATATCAACCTGTAAGGTTTTGCCGATATTTTGTGACTTAGGGAGCCAATTTGTCTTGTTTTATCAAAACGTGTAAGTGGTCCTCTCAAATGGCTTGACTAGGCCCGAAACGAAGCTACACGGAAGATAATGGGAACGACGAATAAACTGGACTGAAACGGCTGTACTGCATGTTGTGATCCTAAAATGGCTGCACCATTCTGACTTGATTTTTCTATAGTTTAAGCCACTCAGTGAGGAAACCGAGGAAATGGATTTCAAACCTCCAGGCTTCCAGTTTACGCAAAAAAACCCTATGAACAGGGGGTCGCTATGGAACGCAAACAAATACGGCATGGTAAGTATTTCGTGACAATGTCGCGATCGGAATGTATGCTTTTGTCTGTTCGTCCACTGCCCCTCACGTGACTGTGAACGTCAGTCACAGTTGTGAGAAAGGGAACGAGAATATGCACCACCAGTGAGCCTGGGGCATCCATGCAGTTAACAACGGCTTTGGCACAAACCGAGGCTCCCTGTTGAAATCATTACAACATACCGGATGAACAGCGGACACTTTCCCATGGATGTCTGAAACATCACGTGCCCATTTTCCACTCCAATCGAATCAAAATTCACGATTGCTCTTAGATCATACATTCACTCTCATGCTAAAATAGTCAGTATAAGATAAGATAAGATAAGATAATCCTTTATTTGTCCCACACTGGGGAAATTTACAAGGATTAAAGTAGAAGTAAAGTAGAAGTATAGGAGTAGTTGGTGCTCTTATATTGTATACAATTCCAAATATGTAATCCTAGTTTTAAATTTAAAAACACCTTATTTCTTTGCCTTGTCACTGCGAGGTAGTGTTTGGAATTTCCACAGATATAAGGAATCCCAAACAAGGAGATACTTTTGCCTGGCGGTTGAGGTGTCTGCCTCGGGTTTGAATCCTGATTCAGACCCAACCACCTGTGTGGCGTTTGTATGTTGTTTCAGTGCCAGCATTTTTTTTAATGTACCCAGTAATTGACTTCTGACCAGTCCTTGGGTGCACCCAGCCTCTCCTTAAAGTCTGTTGGGATCGGTCACCCAAATGAGGACAAGCACTATAGAAAATTGATGGGTACATCCAAACAAGCTGAAGTGGGGGAGATTTCTGTCCAATTGTTTTTCATTTTTCATCCCTCAACCTGCTTTTTGGGAATGGGATTGAGGTCTTGGCCTGTTGACATGTGGCCAATGGCCTTAATACTCATTCAGTTAATATTTGTGTTTGCCTGACACCCAATGCACATTCTCTCTTGATGAGAATTCACATTGACTGGTGGCTATTTTTTTACACGTGTAGCCATGACGGGCGGCCCGGTAGTCCAGTGGTTAGCACGTTGACTTCACAGTGCAGAGGTACCGGGTTCAATTCCAGCTCCGGCCTCCCTGTGTGGAGTTTGCATGTTCTCCCCGGGCTTGCGTGGGTTTTCTCCGGGTGCTCTGGTTTCCTC
>CAAKHF010007803.1:30354-60820 GCA_901007745.1 Hippocampus kuda
CAGGGAACACTACAAAGACACGTGGATTTTTTTTTATTTGTAAGCTCCCTGTGTGGAGTTTGCATGTTCTCCCCGGGCTTGCGTGGGTTTTCTCCGGGTGCTCCGGTTTCCTCCCACATTCCAAAAACATGCATGGCAGGCGGATTGATCACTCTAAATTGTCCCTAGGTGTGAGTGTGAGCGTGCATGGTTGTTTGTCTCTGTGTGCCCTGCGATTGGCTGGCAACCAATTCAGGGTGTCCCCCGCCTACTGCCCGATGAAAGATGGGATAGGCTCCAGCACCCCCCGCGACCCTAGTGAGGATAAAGCGGTTCGGAAGATGAATGAATGAAAAGTGTAGCCATGACACTGCTGATGCAGGATCGTCGTGAGACATGGTGTACATTGTGTAGCGTGAAATTCAGTACACCGCTAAGTGTCAACTATGTCACTAATTCCTCTATGTGTCTCTCTCCTTCCTGTGGACTTATTCCCTCCTCTTGACAGGGTACGTACCGCCCGCAGCACTCTGCTGACATAGGTAAGTCTTCCATACATGGTACATTGCCTAGGATGAGAGAATTGAACCTTGAGACCTTGTTGTCTCTACTTCAGATCATGGGTGGTGGCCTGTCCACCACTTTCTGAAACTCTCAGCCATTGGGCCTGTTGTGTGCCATTTAGTGCTATTGTTCAAGGGAGACCAACATTATAAACAAAAAGTATGACAAATTCACCTCTTAATGGTCGCCTGCCAACCTGTAAGCATTGTGCATACCAGGTATGGATATTTAAAAAAAAAAAATCACTTAGAATTAATCACCGCCTTAATAGATGTGAGTTAATAGATGGCTGCTCGTCCTGTGCAAAAATTACGTTCGTCAAACCTCACTCTTGGAAGACCTTTGAGAGTCGCACCATCCACTGCGTTAGCAGCCTTGGTTTTTAGCCTGGTGGGTGGCACACTTGACTCTCAACCAGAATAGTGGTCACATGGGTTTTGACCTCAAGCAGGACCGCGGCCTGACTGACCGCTGCTCATTAGGCTGCCAATTAAATGTGTATCAGCCCCAAGTCTTAACAACATGGGGCAACAGTCACCTGTCAAAGTGGCCGCAGACCCCTGTATTTTCCACCTACTTCCTGTGTGTCTGTTCATTATGAACAGCGTTGGCACGGAATGAGGGGGACATCCAAAGTCACCCCTGCAATTTTCCACCTTCAGAAGGAGTTTCAGAGCTGGCACAGCACCTGCATGTTGGTTGTGTCGTGTGGTGATGGGTACCGAGCCCCAGTCCTAAACTGGCCTTGGGGCTGAATTTTAAATAAATGCAATGTCGATAAGCTCCACCTTTAAGGGTCTATGGGGAAATTACGCAATTTAATTTTTGATTTAGGTTATATGAAAGTTATTTTGCACCTTCGACTTCTGTGATGTCGTTTTCTAACTACCAGTTAAATTGTTGTTCGTCTAAGATGGATGTTCAAAATTGCAGACGCGGCATATTATTTATTCCACTACACTGCAGGTCCGTGCGTGGAAGGCATCTTTCCAGAGACGTTGCTGAGAACAAAATTCGGCTCGGGAATACAGTCAAACCTCGGTTTTCGAACGTCTCTGTTCTCGACCAAACTTCCCAACCCCCTCAAGTGGCACAGTTAGTTGCAAGGATGACTGTCATGGCAGTGTAAAGTGAACAAAAAGTAATGCAATTGGATATCTTAACATTGTAATCGGACTGCTTCCTAATGTGGATAAAAATCTGATCCGTAAAGGTCTTGGCTATTTGCCAATGCACCTGCATCGTAAAGGGACAGATCGGGTGTACCCTGTCCATTCAAACTTGACGTCATTAAGCACTTGCATCTGAGCAAACAATCTCAAAACACCCACCGTAAATCGAAATACAGTACTTGTGCGCAGTCATGGTTTAGTGGGATCTCATTGGTGTTTGCCGCGCATGCTCCAATTGATCGGTGGCTGATATTCGTGGAAAGTGTGTGACGGTGAACGCGATCAAGGGCTTTAATGGTTGATCAGTCACTCTAGTAGCCGTTCGTTCTACATTTCACGTTTTATTACTGACAAAATGACTTCCGAAAAGTGAAATTAAAGTGAGAAAGAAGAAGACGAGAGGTGAGAACAAACTTGCAGGAACGGAATCCGTATGCCTGAACAACTGAAAATAGTAAATAAAACACTCTTCTTATTTTTCTTCTGGAATGGTTTTGTTATACTTAATGAAATTAATAGTTGAAGTAGTAATTTCATACTCCAGCAGGATTGGGAACAGAAACATGCTGCCCCTTTGAACCCAAATGAAATTACATACTGATTTGCTCTGTGATGTTAGATATTATTTGGAGTAATTTCATTTCATTTGGTAATTTGGTTGCATTCAAATTGGAACACAAGGCTCAATGTCAATAGTGTTTAATCCATATAGGCCGTTTGCAACCATCTTCTTTTCCTTTGGGGAAAATAATGATACACATTTCCCCGATTTTCTGACATGTTACAGACCAAAATACAAACTGAATTTGTTTTTGCATTTTCTGCACTGTCAATTTGAAGCAATGTCCTGTTTTTGAAACCCCCCCCCCCCCCCCCCCCTAAAAAAATCAATTGATGATTTAACAAATCTTTTGTTGTGGTTCTAATTGAACATTTTGCACCGAATCCATCCGATCAGTATCGGCCGATCACACTCGTGGATGAATGATCAGTATCGGCATCTTAAAACCCTGATCTGTCTGAACATCCCTAATTTTTGTATCTCTGCTGAGGTTCCTCTGGCATGTCGAGATTTAGCCACCCGGGGGCAATCTTATCTATTTGTCTTGTATTGCAAACTCAGCACCTACACCCGGTTCTTGCCTCGGACTCCTACAAGGGTTCCGCTGTTTGCATTCTGAATGGTCATGTTCTGTTAATCTAGGCAGAACATGATACTGTAGTTATGATGACACGCTGACATCCCCTGGAACTGCAAAACTGTTTTCATCCTTCTTCATGTATAATGTTTTTTCTGTGGGTGTTATTTTTGAACATTACTGCACTTCCTCTTTTGTATGGATTTGTTAACAAGTGGCTGGGTTTTTTTTAAAAAATGCTCAGTACCCAGCCCTAATTTCCCGTCCCTCTGATAGGAAACATTGTTTTGCAAACTCCTCACCTCCAACTAAAGTTGGGCATACTGTAAAACACAAAGTATTGTTCCCAATTTGCTTCTATCAAGCGTGTGTGGTAGTTAGTTTAGCAACTCTAATATTGCTGTTTTTTTCCACCAGTATATGTCAAAGGAACATCTTTCCAGACTGTGCCGTCATTGAGCAAAGTGTTGGACGGCATCCCAAATAGCTTGCTCGGTAAGCAAAAAAAAAAAAAGATGGTCATCCTTATACCGCGACTGTGAGATTAAAACACTCAGCGTTCTGAACAAATGAAATGTTTTCAGGTCTTAAGTATGTGTGGGAGTACCGCAGCCCCAGTAAAACTGTCCCGCCACACTATGAGTGCAGGCTTTGCAAGGTGACCCGCCTGCAGCACGATATGGTCGCTCATGTGAAAAGCGCACAACACAATTTCACCTACATGGTGAGTCGTTTGGCTTTTTAAGAGTTAAAGATACTATTTGCATGATTAAAACCAGTGAAATGTGACTATTTCCTGAAATAGAGGCCTGCGCTCTGTGGCGCTTCCTGTTTAATATGTGCAAGAGAGAAGGATGTGAAACTGCTTGCTTTTCTGGTTGCGTGATTTAAGTCATTGATTTAAGTCAGTCATATATTTAAGACAACGGTACCCTTGAGTGTTACCTGTCAAACTTGACTTCAGCATATACTACTTTGAACATCAAATGATTGATCCCATGTGCATTTGTTTATGCCGCCATTCTGGTAGTATAGTAGCGGCGGCAGAAGAAGAATTTACAATGTAGTAGTGATGACATTAGCACTGCAGCCCTTACTGTATTAATCTTGAAATTTCTTTTGCAACAAGAGGCAATATTTTCCTTTTGAGGCGTTTCGTAACTTGAAATTTTTATATGAAGAGACGTTCGTAAATAGGGGTACCACTATATATCATTTACTCCAAATTGGGTTTGTTTGTTTTTTTTTTGTTTGTGCGATTGAAGTAAATCTTTTAAAAATTGTATCACCAAACACCTTTGTATTGTATACAGAAAAAGATCCATCCTGACAAAGTCCCTTGGGAAAAGGAAGAACTCCTCAAAGATGCTGCTGTGAGGAAGATTGTTAAGGATTCTGCCGCTGAATTGGCACAAAAAGTGGGGAGAGGACAAGTCAAGGTCAGTTTTGAGTTAAATCATTTCAATTTGACAAGATCCACACGAATTTAATATGCAAGGCACGAGTTTATTCTGGATTATGTTTTCGTCTTTGTTTGGGTGATGCTTTAGGTGGTCATGAAGGAGCCCTACAATGTACCCGCTTTCAAAGGACTCCGTAAGTTATTCTACTATGAACTTCTCTGTAAAATAGGACCTGTTTGGGATCTTCGGGGCCACTTGGGTACCTTTTGTCTGTTCCCAGGTTCTGCTGAACCTAAGCCATTGCCCACACCAGAAAACGGCATGGGGCCAAATGGACCACCATTTGGTGGGTTATATTTGTTATTGAGCACCTTACTGTTGTCTCATCTGATTAAACATTATTCTGGTTTCCTTAGGTCCAATATTCAATGGCCAGTTGTTTCATGAGGAGTTTCCCCCTAATGAAGATTCTTACGACGAGTTTCCGGATGAATATCAGGACGAATATGAGCCATCTGATTTTGAACGGTTTTCACCTGAGCCATGTTTCCCAGACTCCAGTCCGGATGAATATGAACCATCCAACATTGGGCGCTTTTCACCCAAGCAACGTTTCCCAGACCCCGATATGAGTCCAAGGCCGTATCCGCATGGGCCTGGTGATGATTTTAACCAAATGAATGGACGTGATCGTTTTAACGCGAGGCGAAGGTTTCCTGACCAGTACAAAGGCCCACAGATTAAGCTGCCTCCCAGTTTAATGGACAGACCGGTAAAGAAACCACTTGATAGGCCAAGACACATGGACGCACCACCAGACAGTGGCTGTGATTCAAATGAACTGCTTCATTATCTGGTAGGTGCTTCATTTCATGGCAATCATTCCATTTCCTTCTTTGCAGTTGCGTACAATAATGATGCTGAATGTGTTGTTGTTTTTTTTTTTCAGGAGACCTTCCAGATAGAGAACGAGAGCGATGCACAGTTGGTTCTGAAGGTGACACAGAAACTAACAGAGCAGCTGATGGAGTACAGACTGAACAAAATAGCGCCAGAAGTAAGGAGCTTCACCCGCGAAAATCCATAGAAGTTAAACAAAGGACACTGGAGTTGTTGATTATATATACGTGCAAAACATTCCTTCGGATACGATAGACATCTTCAAATTATTATTTTTATTTTATTTGCTTACCGAATTTTCCACACTAAAAGGCGCACTGGATAATGAGGTGCACCTTCAATGAATGGCCTATTTTATTTTTTTTTTTTCATATATTGGACGCACCGCATAAGACGCAATTTACAATGCATCCACGAGACGCTCAAGGAAATGCCAACAGAACACTACACCACACCCTGATTTATATAGTGACAATCAGATGTCAGTAAAACTTATTGAATAAAGCAGCGACACAGTTCACTTAAGCAACAGCAAGTTATAACGTTGAACTCTCTTGCCGCTGCTATATTTCCGTGTTCAACTGCAAAACCGATCGCCTAAAGTTTGAACTCTGCGTTGTCTCATTATCATGTTTATGATGATACAGTGCAGCGTGTACTACCGCAGACAAATTCGTTGTGTATTCTACATACTCGGCCAATTAAGATGATTCTGATGTCTCTAGCAAGGAGCCATTTTGGGGTTGACATATTACCGTAATGACCATACACAAGATGCATCAGATTTTAAGGCACGCTGTGAGTTTTTAAGAAAATGGAAGGCTTTTAGGTGCACCTT
This sequence comes from Hippocampus kuda, assembly GCA_901007745.1. Taxonomy (NCBI): domain Eukaryota; kingdom Metazoa; phylum Chordata; class Actinopteri; order Syngnathiformes; family Syngnathidae; genus Hippocampus; species Hippocampus kuda. The sequence goes on from CAAKHF010007803.1 coordinate 36,350, forward strand.
TTAGTGCGGAAAATACGGTACAAATTTGGCTTTCCGAAGTGAGAGAGATGAAATGGAAGTATTTGAATGAAAGGTTTGAATCCTAAAATGTTTTGGAAAAATGCCTCAATACAACCTTGAACTCACCAAAAAGAGAAGTTAAAGTTACCCATAATTTTTCAGAGCAGCGACACAGCTCCACGCGATGACACTTGTGTCGCACGAGAGACTGTCAGCAATATTCGTTATCATGCGTGGAGGGGATCCGTTGAATATCCGAATGGCCCTCCTTGGACACGTTATTTTATTTCTCTCTAAAGGGAATGAAGACCCAACACCAGGTCGTCTTTTCTGCAGTTTATCACAACACAATCCGAATCAATTTGGGCATCTGAGAGTTTCAGATTTCATTAGGAAGCAAAGGAAAAATATAGACTCACGTTTATATTTGGAATGATATGTTCATGACACAGGGGCAGTCCTGCCTCTGAAGTAAAAATCAGAGACAAAGGAAGGTTATTGCAATTCGATCTTGGCATGAGAAGTCCAGGACTGGAAAGTCCAGAGCTCTCCTGTCTATCTTGAGATAGAGTTCCTCCTTGAAAGAATGTGACAGGCTCCGGGGATTTTCCCGAGGTGGGGGGGGGGGGGCGGCAAAAGAACACACTAGGGGGCTGGTTGTTAATCACTCGAGAGAAGATATAAACATCACACTACATCCTTTGTTTTAATAGATGTTCAGGTTAGAGACTGGTACCAATAGTACTCATCGTAAGGCTGAATTCCTCAACATTATGTGAAGCCGGAATTGGATTCATTTTCAACAGCAAGGGTCATCGGTACTTGGCCCGGTTAATGACATTTACACCGACGGATGACAACTCGCCTCCATGAGTGCTTAGACTTGTCTTTAAAAAAAATAGTCACGTCAATCATCAGTTTACGGAGCTTCCACCAGTACTGACGGAATACCCACCTCTTGTTTATATTATCTTGAACGAAAGGGATGTCTTTTTTTTTTTTTATGCAAACGAGTGACCCAATTCAAAGTCTCCACGATCTACTTTGAGATGACTGCCTCAACCTCTCATATTGTCAGCGCTTGTTTTTCCTGTCTGTTAGGCAATTCCTGCGGAGGCTGACCATGTTTTAATCTTGAGCACGTCTCTTCTGCACAGGGTCCCAGCAAGAATAGCTTTTCAATGAACTTGAACTTCTTGTCATCGCCCTCTTCCAGTCTGCCAAGGAGTAGTGATAGGTACTCTCGAGCTTTACCTAAAGGTACACTACCAGTCAAGTTCACCTTTCCAGGCTTTATTCAAATTCAATAGAAAAGATGCATGTTGGGTGTTAGACCTTGTGCTGTTTACGTTTACAGTATATTCAGCATCAGATTGTTACTAACATCCATGTATAACTTGTAGTTCAAGACCAAAAGTCTTGAATTTTGTAGGTCCAGAGTAACATGGCTCATCCTTCTATGTGGTTTTAATTCAATCTTTTTTTTCTACAGGTCAGTCTTTGTTCATGGACGGTCCCCGCAGATTCCTGAAATGATGTGACACCTGAAGATGTTTGTCTTCAGTGTGTCCGTTAGCTGTGAATGTATGAGTAACTGTAGATACATTCTTTGTATTTTTCTGGTTTTACTTTAAAAAAAAAAAAAAAAAACACGTTGAAAGGATTTTCTGATGCTAATCTAACAAAAATGTTCAATTTCTACAATAAACAAATGACGTATTTCCAGTTCTCTTCTTGCTAAAAGAGAATATACAAGTGTCCCAAGTAAGTGGTTGTAACGACAAGAACCAAACTGGAGACGTCAGCAACCATACAGGAGAAAAATGTAGTTTCTTGAAGACAGTCACTTTTTTTTCCCCTTTGATGAAATAGATGTTTGTTCAAGGCCTGCTCAAAATCTGATATTGGGGTACAGGGGTATAAAAAAGGTTGTGGGGTGCTTGTGATAATTCTAAGGATCTGTGAGTAAGGGGGGGGGGGGAATAATGGTTATGGCAATGACATTTTCCCCCTCCACTATATTCTACCATATAAAAACGTTTCAGCCTTTGGTTCCAAAGCCGCACCTTTAACGCAGGCCCTCATTCGCAAAGATATTCATTTGATTCGCAGTTATACGCTTTATAATGGCGTTTTCTCCCAATAAGTCTTGGGCGAGTTTATGGGCCATGGAAACAAGTTTGAAGGATTTAAACTGCACCATGGCCGTGCAAGAAGCTTTGCCATCATTTAAAGTAATTATATCGTCTGTTGTGATGTTATATTTTTGTGAGAACTTAAGTATCAGGCTTTCCTTCATATATTCGGACATGTTTTGAACTAACAAGCATGTGTTTGCGTCGGCACCCAGGTTCTTTTCCAGCATCTCACTTCTCGGGTGGGGTTTCCTCTTCGAAAGGTTCAGAGGCCAGTCATTTTTCCTTTTCATGTCCATCATTTCATCTCTGTTAATTATCGACACTTGGATGTGGCCCGAGCCAAGGAGCCAGCCATCACGACTCATTGCATGTTCGCAGTCCGTCATGCGGTGAAAAATTAGAAAGGCTGTATCTGTTCTGTCGCCGTTCTTGTCAAGTAGATGTTGTATTTTGGATTTTTCCATTTCATGACAGTCAAACACTTGCCTTAATTCAGTCTTCGTTGTCAACAGAGGGAGATTGCAGACCTTGACAATGTACTCTTGACACGCAGGAAACAGTCTGGCTTTTTTGAGAGAATTGTGGTTTTCCTCCAACCTGAACTTCTGTTTCCGGTTTGCGGTGTCTCTCAAAGAGTTCCTTGTGTCGTCATGGCAACTGCTTTCACACTCTTCCAACCCAAGTTTCCACATCTTCTCTGTGGCTTTGCGTACTTCCACACAAATTGGGCCCATGTATTGGTTGTTGAACTGCTCCGCACGAATCGAGTCTTGCTTATCGTCGAACTTGACAAGGCACACGTGACGGTGTTCCAACTTCATGTTGACTACGACTTCCGTGACCTTCAGCCCTTTGAAGAACAAACTAATATCCTCTTTTGTAATCGAGGCTGGCAGTCCAAACAGCCTCACGTAACCTGGTCCTGACGTCTGTGTCTCTGGGTGAATTGCATGTAAATGTTCCGGCAAAATCTCCCGTTGCTCACTTGGGTAGGACTGGAAACTTTCCAGAGCTGTACGAACCCCCAGGAGAAACGCCTTGTGTAAAGGGTCTGATGTCTCTGGGTGATCAGCATTCTGTACGTAATCACCAGGAGGAGAGAAAGTGGTACAATTAAGTGGCTCGCCACATGTCAGCGGACCTTGACTGGGAACAACAGGTTTGTATTTTGGGGGAGATTTCGACTTGTCGGACATCTGTAGAAAATCACTGGGAACAATCCTTGATGAAATTCTGTGCTCATGTAACTCATCACACACCTGTGGGCACCCACTGGGAAGAGGAATTGTTCTGGGATCACATTGCCTGTCATGTATCTGTGGACACCCATTAACAATGGGAGCTATCCTGGGATCACATGGTTTTTCAAAGTTCTGTAGACCCTCCGTAGAAATAATGTTTGAGTATATTTTGCAATCACGTGGCGTGTCGAAAGTCTGCAAATCTCCATTTTGCACGGTTGGTGGTAAAATTGTGGGAAAGGAAGCTGATGCAATTCTCGGATCACGAGGTGGGGAAGTCGGTGGGTGAACAACTTGCGGCTCCTCGGACCTTTCTTCTACACATGGCCGAGATACGCGATGGGAGTGTTTTTTCTTCTTCTTCTCATAGTATTGCAGTTTTTTTTCCAGTTCTGCAACACAACTCAAGCGTATATTCACCTTGGAGCCTTTCAGGGTACGTCCGCTGTGGCGAACGGCACGTCGTGCCTCTTTTTGCGACTTGAAGGCAATGAAGGCCTCGTGGTTCGGTCCTCCCAGGATCCAGATCCAGACGCCGCGCACGGGGATGTGCAAACGGGGGAAAAAGTCCCGGATGTCCTCGGCGCTCGCTTTCACGTCCAGTCCCTTTAACTTCACAACGTGGGCCATTTTTTACTCCGTCGCTTCCTCTGAAGAAGGCTGCTTTCTGAAAGACAAAAGGCCTGGGTCATAAACACAAGGAGTGGGGGAGGCTAACAACTCATTTAGCCTGAAAAAATACTGACCATCGGTTCTTTTCGAAGTTGAGCAAAGCGTGCGCGGACAGACGAGTACGACCGCTTAGGCGTGTATGCCTCCGCCTACACACGCAATCCCGCCCAGCTAGCGAGTTTGAGCGCCTTTCCCTTGGTGCAGGGCGATTGGTTGAGAAACCTCTTACGTCACTTACTTTACCTCAGCACCCAACAATCATCTCTGAGGGGAGGAGCATGGTGTGTTTCGCATCTTCGGTAAATTTAAACATCGAATTATACGTGAAGTATTATTAGTATCAATAGATTTTTTTGTACCCTGTAAATACGGATAAGATTATACAATATTTTATTATAGAGTGTATCACGGGCATTTCTAGCCCATTTTGGGTGGGTGCTTCAGCACACCTAAATTGATTCCCAGCCCACTAAAATTTGAGATTGTTTATTTTTATATTTTTTTCAAAGTATGGTCTTTTAAAATATACATGTAATATTTTAGCAACAATGTCCCCCACCTCAAAATGATTTGTTTCACCCAATCCCTTCAACCCCCAGCTGAATATGCTGCCTTCCAGTGGACTCGGTATTTTTTATTTCTATGGCTGAAGCAACAAAATTGCAGGGTGTCAAACTCATTTTTGTCGAGGGCCACTTTGACGTTACGTTTTCCCTTGGAGCTTGCCATGACTGTCTTGAATACATATGATGCAGGGCACCAACAAAACATCCTACTGTTGCCCACCCCCAGGGGACACACCCACAGAGGTACACAGGGAGACTCCACGCCTCGAAATTTGGAACTGACGAAGTCTTTTGGCTAAAAGGTGAAATGTCTTCTCCAAACCCGAACAGTCCGGATACCTCCATTCAAAGCTAAACTGACTGCCATAACCTGGGTGACCGAGAATCTAAAAAATATATATATATTTTAGCCTCTTATTTTGTTTCCATGTCTTTTTCAAGAATTAGTTGTTCTTTGTCAAACAATCATCACATAATGATCATCACATGCCAGAGACATCTCAGAGAATCTTCCTCGGTGGTTCTGACTGAACACTGATCACTGCGAATTTTTGGAAGTATTTATTCTTGACTGTCACCACTAGCAAATCTTTGTGACATCATTTTTTCCCCATCTCATCATTTTAAAAATAAAGCCTTCTGATATAAATTGCTAATTATAATGCTGCCGAAAAAACAATAAAGCAACATTCATAACAATTTCCAACAATCAAGTTATGTCATTATGTCAAAAAAATTAAATAAACCTGAATTTTATTGTAATTGCCGCAGAATTAAGCTGTGCTAACCTATATTTAGACACAATTATTACGAGAAAGAATATGTACAAATGAGCGGGTTTATTATGATTGGTTATGATGCTGGTTAGTACAATGTCAGGTTTATTACACAAATGACATTTATGCACTTCCACAAGAGGAGAGAAGATGTCTTTATGTTGTTTTCGCTTGCAAGGAGAATAGAAGAGGACTGTGTTGTGTTGTATTATTTTGTCATTTATGTTCTGTTGATGGTCGTGCAGGTACCCGCAGCGGCGCCTGCCTCTCTCTCCAGTGGTTGAGAGGAAAATTTCATCTGTGCTGTATGTTGCACATAGAGCACATTTGACAATAAAGTTGACTTGACTTGACTTGAGTGTGCACATACAATTACCACAGCTGTATTGGGCAGCCTTCCCTAAACCGTCTTTTTATTGGTCTCGGAATCAGGTTTATCAGAGAAAAGCACACACCCAGATGTTTGTGGAAAGTACCAACAAGGTCAGAGATAAACACTTCAGCACAGTCAATCTAGCAGAATAATCACTTCTCTCTTGGTTCTTCTTATCTCCGGTGACCAGCTGGAAGCCGGATGACATTTCTCAGCAAAGTCTGCAAACATTTCTTCACACCAAACCAAGCAAACTCTACACAACAATCATTAAATGTATAACAAAGCATAATAATAAATGTTCTAACAACAATTATTCCTTCGTACATGTCACGCTAACATGATTGTACGTTAACTGTTACGTTAATTGCAGAGCTTTACAGAATGTGAAGCATCACAATGCCATGTTGATACTCTATGATGTAGGGTAACTTTAATATGTGTGCCTTTGAAGCCCATCATACCTTCAACACACACGCCGCAATACTCTGCAATGGCACTAATGATATGCATTAAATAGTGGACATTGTTTCATTACAAGATGGATGTGCCCGCTAACCCAAACGTCAGCACGCCGTTTGATTCTGTGAGTCAGTGTTGTGTATTGCGTCCTAAAAAAAATGGAATCACACTGACTTGATTGTATTTTTCTCTTGCAGAGGAGCGCACTGAGGGATGTGGTGACCTACAAGGCCCACATTATAGATGTGAGTAGAAGCACCGGCCTCATACGCTTCACACCAGGAAAATGACACTGCACTCCCTCTTCACTTTGTCTTGACTGTAGTTTGTACCAAGTGACGCAACAATATAAAAATTGCCAATATTTCTTTTTTTTTCTCAGTGGAGTACAGACCTCTGCCAAGACCAAACATCCCGAAATCTTTTGATTTGAAACCTCCAGTATACAAAAAACCTCCAAAGGAATTAACACTAATCATAATGGACAGAAGTGAAGACTGTTAAATTACATTTAGTAATGATAGATAGATAGATAGATAGATAGATAGATAGATAGATAGATAGATAGATAGATAGATAGATAGATAGATAGATAGATAGATAGATAGATAGATAGATAGATAGATAGATAGATAGATAGATAGATAGATAGAGTAGCTAGCTAGCTAGATAGCTAAATAGGTAGCTATAGAATCTATAATACTGCCCTTGCAATACTGCATACAGGTGTGATATTATCTTAACCCTGATACCCTTGAGTGTGTTTCGCAGACTGCTCTGGGTGTGTTGGCTGGTCTGGTGGTGTTTTTGTCACTGCTGAAAACAATCAGCTGGAAGAGGAGGGTCGCATCAGCGGCCATCGACTCGAGGGTAAAGCTCGGGCGACGTCAAAAATGATAATTTTCCATTTATTGTGAAACATGACGGTAAATGTTCTCTTTTCATCCCTTTGTCATTCATCTTACGGTAGATTTTATTGACGTTTCTGGTGTTCTACGCTGGAGATCTGGCCAATGTTTTCGTCCTTGTTACTCTTGCAACAGGAGTCTACTGGCTTATGCTGTGCAAGGTTGGCTTCATTTTATTCCTTTATCTTGGTAAAAAAATAAATGAATAAAAGTTACAGTAGTTGATTTGTTGTGAAAAATAAACAAAAAAATATGAGTCAAATTAAAAATGTCCAGTTATTTTTTTTTAATAAATGATTAAGTAGATTTAATTCAATTGCTTAGAACTGAACACAATGACATATTTGACATCCTTAATAACAACATCGGTATTAGTGCATTTTTGAATTGATCAATTCAATCAATAACCATAAATAACTAAACATAAATACACAATTTTATTGATTAATTGGCTCACTGGGCAAAAAAAAAGGTTGCCTATCCTTTTTCTAAATTGTCCACAGGGGTAAATGTGAGTTTGAATGGTTGTTTGTCGACACGAGGCCTGAGATTGACTGGTGACTGCCGATCACTCCAGTGTGTGGCCCACCACCTCTGATCCAAAGTTAGCTGGGGTAGGCCACGGCTCACCCAGGAGCCTAATCAGGACAAGCGCTGTAGAAGCCAGATGGATGGATGTTTGTTTGATCTTATTTTTAATTTGAGAGCTATTATTCCTTCTACTTTATTAGGCCCAGCAGCAAGTGTCTGTCGAGCTGCCACTGCCCCATCAGGAAAAGCATTTCGTGACCTACATCATTTGTGCTTTTGCGCTCAAGGTGAGTCAACAGAAAAGGTTGATGATGGATGATGTGCAGGTGTTAAAATGGGGTTCATTTCCCAATTCGGGGTCAAAGATGTTGACAGAAGCGGCACGTCCTTTTTCCTTAACGTGTCAAAGATCTGAATGTCATCCACATAGCAGTGAAAGGAACCTGGCCAGGACAGAAGTCATAGTTGCACACCATCCACCATCACCTTTGACTCCTAATGGGGTCATGAACCTCATCTGAACAACACCTGCACATCATCATCAATCAACAAACGTTGACCCCAAAGTGGGACATAACCCAGGGATGAAATCGTCATTCTGATACTGCCTGTATTATTTCTGTTAAAATTTTGGATCCAGGTTGTGTAGGTGTACTGTGCGCTAAAGAGTGTGACTAATGATTGAAATTGTGTGTCAAGGCAGCGCAGTTCCTCCACAAGCTCGCCATACAGTCATCTGTGGATGTGTTTTTCATTGACTGGGAGAGGCCTCGAACCACAGCTAGTCGAACGGTCACAGGTATGAACCTTGTGTATATCTTGCTAGTAGTTCTTTTCTTTGTGCATTATGCTCATTGTGTGCCCTGCTTTTGTCAGCCAGTGGTCAGCAGAAACGCGATTTTTTACCTGTCAGCATTTGGAGGACCTACTTTGTGGCTAAAGAGTGGAACAAGATCCAGACCATCCGCAAAACGAGACCGACCTTTCAGATCATGGCTGTGCTATTCTTCCTTGAAGTACTTCACGCTCCAGACACACTCGGTCTCTGATGCATGCGGCCGTTTTTTTGTTCATTTCACTTCCTTTCATAACACCATCTAGGTGTTGGGTTTCTCTAAATTTACACTCAAGGAGCCCCGGCCATCTTCCAACGACCTCTCGCAGGTGGAGCCACCTTCATACAGTGTAATTCTGCGCTATGGTCTGGCATCAGCACTCTGGCTCTGCATTGGGCTTCTGCAGGTTCTTGGTTTTATTTCCCATTTTAAAAGTGAACGCATGCAGCACATGAAATACATGAACACAATATACAGACCCAACTCATTAAACTCAAATATTGTTGAAAAAAATTAAAAGGCAGTCACAGAGTAAAATATTTATTTATTTATTTTTTAATGAATTATAAAGTACAGCCATTGAAAAGCCAGATATTTGCCATCCAAAGAAATTATGTTAATTTCAAAACAATCAAAATCATGTAGAAGAAATAGCAATCGGTGTTCTGAAAAGTATTTTGTGTTGACTGAACCTGTGTATGCGTTTTGCTTTTTGAATTGAACAATTTTCGTTGAATATTCAATCCACTCAACATAGCATTCAATTCACTTTTATGTATGCCCACTCAGGTCATATTCACTGCCTTTTACGAGATATGCGTGGATGACAAAATTCGTCAGTTTGTGGATCTCTGCTCTATCAGCAACGTGAGTTGCAAATTTAAACGTTTTTTATCGGTTTGCTTAGACCTTCTTAACCGTGTCATGTCTTTGCAGATTTCTGTGCTGCTCTTACCTCAGCGATGTTTTGGCTACTACATCCATGGGCGCTCTGTGCATGGTCATGCTGACACAAACATGGAGGAAATGGGCAACAATCTGAGGAGGGAAGCGGTACGCCCACTTAGCGACTGGTTTTATAGAATCTAAATTAAGTCACAATTCATATGCAAAGGTGGCGGCCCGGTGAACGAGTGGCCCATACTAAAACACTCCGAAGTATTCATTTTGATGATTAATTAGAGCAAACCTTAACAGACATAAAAGTTCCATCAGAGTTACATCTATTTTTTTCCCCCATGTGAAGGAGTCACTGTGTGGCCAGCGAGGTCTTCTTCCCAACACAGACACGCAGACTTTCCAGGTGGCCCTTTCCACACGGCTGCGCTCGCATTACGACAGGATACGGGAGTCCTTTTCCAGAGTTTGTATCCATTTCCCCCAGGAATGTTGTCAGGAAAAATGTATAATTCCTCACTGCATCGTTTCATGTTCAGAGATACGGACCAGCACGGCTCATGGACTCAGCCAACCAATGGGAGCAAAATATTCGGGCCTATCACACCATGAACCACTTCCTTGGATCAGTCATAGATCATGTTTGTGGCACACTGACAGAAATATTCTTCTTTTCTGTTCAACACTCATGCTTATTTGTTCATCTTATGATATTTTTGTCCCCTCAGGCCCACCCTGACATGGACTATTATGTAAGGGACAAACTAGCATTGGAGAGTGTCATGGGCATGGAGTTCCTTGAACCAATTGAGAAGACCATTTTTTATAATGGTACCACCATTTGGTTTGAACAATCAATACAGTTATTTATGTCAATGTGCGCATGACTGTTTATGTTTGTCGCCACAGATGAAGCCCACAGTTTCAGTGATGTGCTTTTTCATGGACATGAGAGCACGCTGCTGTTGTTTGACATGTTGTTCTTCTGCGTTGTTGACTTTGCATGTCAGAACTTTGTCCTGGCCGGACTGCTTACATATATCGAGCAAATGGTGAGTATTGAATGCATCTAATGTGTGAAGAAGGCCGCTGATGTTTAAATTGATGACTTCCTAACAGGTATTTCGAAAGATTCGCATTAATGTAGGGAGGAAGAATCTTGCCTACAAGACTCAGGTGGATGAACGATTTCTGATGTAAAATCCCGTGGAAGATCCTTAAAAATGTCAATGTTGTTCATCATATTTGTACAAATGTTTTGCATTCCAACTAGCACAATGTACGTGTTAGGTTTGGATTGGATGGCTATTACAGAGCATTTTGTTGCAGCATTTTTTTTTAGTATTGTTAAAAATAAACATTGGTAAACACCAAGAGTTGTCTTTGTTGTTGTTCTTCATTACTTGCAATGAACATGGAGAAATTCTTAAGAGCAGACCACCAACCACATGGCACTTAAATACCAACAATCATTTCATCTTCATTGAAGCTTCCATTCATGTTTTCGGAATATGGGAGGTCACCCATGCAACACGTGGAGAACACACAAACACTACAGTGGAAGGCCCAAGTCTGGACTCAAACTTCTGACCAAAAACACAGAGGCAGATGTGCTAACCATGCAGTCAGTCGCCCATTGTGCCACTTCAATTTTTGATTAATTTTACTTTTTGCACTTATCCTGTTCAGGGTGATGGAGAGTTGGTGCCGATTCTGACCTTGGCATCAAAGACAGACGACACTCTTGATTGGTCGCCAGTCAATTACAGGACGACCATTAAAAAACACATTCACATTGTAACTGATAGGAAACACATTTTAGTTTCGTTTACTTTTTCAGTGTTTCACTGTCATGCGTATCTCCGTACTCAGGGTGGCGCTAGTTCTTGACAATGTCTGATGCTACCCGCAAACGAAAAAGAAAAATCCAGCACACCATGGAAACAGGGACGCTCCCGTTTATTGTTAGCAGCTATAGATTTGTTTTCGTATTCGTTTTTGTGTATTTGAATTCAGTTCACTGCCAACAGTATGTAATTCCTTTTCAAACCCCCTCAGATTGCGATGTGAAAGAGTTCTTTGACATCTCCAGTTTGTCGTGTGGGAGCTGTGGTGAAAATCAACAACGCAGCGCAGCAGGTTTGTCTGTCTTACTTCAAAATAGAAACTTTTAATATAAACTCTTCATTAGTTTTGTTTAAGATTCAGCAAATGCAATTATATGGAGTTTATGTTAGGTTTGCTGGCAGTAAAAGGCCTAGAAAGACTTCACTTTCTTCAGACAACACCTTAACATAATACGGGCGAATTGTAAACAATCAAATTGAAGCAGCATTTTATTTTCCATATTTATGTCCAAAGTAAAATGACTAAAGTACTTAAAATCGTTTTCAAAATGATTTCTATGAAACCAAAAAAATAACAGCTTTGCATTAGAAGTAGAAATGGAAATGTAAGAACATAAGGTGCAATGTTCACTCTGATATATTGATGTAGTGGTTTATTTGTTTTATTTTAAATGTTATTTACAACTCTTAAGGTTGTTTTAATTACATAAAGATGTCGCATGGTTGATTCGTGGTTGGCACGTCTGCCTCACAGTAATGATCGTATATTTCGAATCGAAGCTCAGGCAACTAATGAGGACAAACGCTTGAGAAAATGGATTGATGGAAATAATAGTGGTCCCTCCCAAAATGTTGTCAGCTCATCACCTGAGTTATTAGCAAAAATTATTTTCCAGGGCTGAGCTGCATTTGCCAAAGTGGATTCCGTACAGTCACGACTGATCTGACTTCCATTGCTTGTGAAGCCTGTCCAGAAGACAAGCCTGTAAGTGTTGTTCCTTATATTCTCTTCCTATTTATCTCACATAAACCTGTGTGTCATTTGTCAAAATACATAATGAGCTTTCTAGTTTGATTCCAGGCAGTAACTCAAGATGGTTATGGGTGCATTCGTTGCCCAGGCAGTACGACTGATGAGGGTCAGTGCCAGTGCCCTGCCGGACATATCCTCCGTGAGTGAAATATTTGGTCAGGTGAAAAGTAATGCACTTGTGTTGACCTTTCTGCTTGTGGTTGTTTTTTTCCAGTGGAGAGGGATGTCCATGGAAACCTTTTGGATGAGGCCACATGTGAGATGTGTAATGGAAATGGATCCGCTTTCTCAGTTCCAAATAGCAGCGGTGACAGGTATAGGCACCGTACATGCACACATCTCAGGATCTAATCCATAATATTCGTAATGACGTGAAGGTGAGTCACTGTGAGTCACTGTGATTACAGTACGACAATTTTATGAGCGAAACAGAGTGGTGCATTTCCCATTAAATGAACAGCCTGACATTAAAAACATGTAACGTTGTATTTTCTGACCAGATGTTTGAAGTAGATATGTAATCTCCAGCAGTCATCTTCCTTTACTGATGAGATCCTGTTCCGATGGCTTGTCTGGTTTCGAGAATTTGTTAAGGCTTGATGTAATATCTTTCATGTTTGACTTGCATTTGGTGCATAACTTTGGAACACTTGGACTGCAGCTGCGACTTTATTTACCTCACAACCGCTCCAAGAAGTTTGGATCGTCTTCCTTCATCAAGTTAGATAATGCAATGTTGCACTAGTTAATTGCATGAGTGCGGAAGCAGGAGCAATGGAACCAGTCACATTAGATTAAGCAGTGTAATGTACAGTATTTTATTTATTTATGCTTATTTATTTTTACTTTTCATGATGCTACGTCTCTGTCTTGTGATGATCTCACCTCTATTATCATGTGCGTTGGCTTTCAGGTGCGAGAGATGTCAGGCTTCCTTCATCAAAAGCTCTTGTGTGTGTAACCCTCCCTCTGTGCTGGTGAGCTCACACCACCGCTTACGCTTCAACAACACACACAGCTTTTTCCGATTGCCTTAAAACATTGTCGCTAGGTGGGTAACAGGGCCGATGAAGTACCTATTGTGTGTTATTTTGGTGAGGATCTGGATAAAAGCGCAGCTACATGAACTGATTTTTACCTCATTAATAGCGTGTCAATGTATAATCCATTAGGTAGTAGTCCTCAAAGCTACAGGAAGGCCTACATGAGATTTAAACCCCGTGCCAAAGAACTGTGGGGCAGACATGCCAACCACTATGCCACCATGGTGCCCCTCTAGTGGGTTTTCGAGTCATATGTGGTCATAATAGTGTGATTAAAACTAAACTAATGGTGCCCAAGACATCTGTACTGTACACACAATACATGAGCATCTGGCAATAAACTCATATATTTTAAAAGGTATTTCCAGTGTGTATATTTTATATTCATATTATTCACTGTGTCTTTATTTCACTTTGGCTTTCCAGACAGGAGGGTTGTGTATCCCACCAGGAAGCCTTTCCACAAATATCAATCCCAGTGTCAACTTTGCTCAGTTGGTGAGTGTACTCATCTTCTCACATTTTGGGTGTGTTGGTTATCTCTGCCAAGTGTGTGTGTGTGCGTGTGTGCGTGCGTGCGTGTGTGTGTGATGTGTGTGTGTTTTAATGGTCGATTGCAATCCTTGTTCCCGTTAAATTTAGGTGTGATGCTACACATTTGTTGATTCCACAAGTAAATACTGATGCATGAAAAAAAAATTACCGTAATTTATTTTGACTACCGATTTTTTACCAAATTTTCTCTTCGTGTCTATGCAGTTTGGAATAAATAAACTACGTGTACACGGAAGCTCTAATGTCAAACAAAGAAGCAGTGTGGATCTCAGACAGATGTGGCATGTTGAAAGTACATCTTCAGATATGTGTTTTCAGATCTGATCTTTTGTCAGGGAAATCTGGATGAAACTTGCTGCTTCTCAGCTATCAAGAGCCTAATTTCTGTCTGTTTTTTATGTTCTTGCATCTAAAATTATTATTATTATAATTTTTGCTTTTGTTTCTTCTATCCCGCTTGCAGAAGTTCAGCATCGTGTCTGCCTGGTTCCTCAAAAATCTCTACTCATCCGCAGCAGCCTGCCTTGTAATTTTTACATATTCTCTAATTCCATCGAAATCCGGCTCTCTTATCATCTTTACGCTGCACGTGAACAAATCGTTTGTCAACAGAATTTCTCCAACCTGACGGCGTGCCAGGCCCTCGGCAACATGTGCGTGATGAACATGCACTCCTTCAGCGGCGCGAGCGTTGATGCCTGTGGCCTCTTTAACGCCGTCTTCAGATCGCAGGCTGCCTTTAGCTCCACTCAAGACATCTCCTACTGGTAATCTGTCGCGTGAATTATTAGGACACAGCATTGGGTACATTTAAACACCACTCTGACCGTGTCAAGCATTTCTTTTTCCAGGAGACATAATCTACCATGGCTTTACTATGGCGATGAACCAGGATTGGCAAGTCGAGTCCTTCAGACGGATCCAGTCCCAGTAAACTTTATTTTCAGAGGAAGAAACAAGGTAGAACTGAAATCACAATGATATGGGAAATATTTCTGTTCATTGGCACATTCTGTTTGTCTGACAGAATACGGAGAATAAGCTGCTTGCTGCCGTTTATAGTGTCAGAGGCGAGTTTCTTCGATGGGAAAACATTGGAGGAGCCAATCTCCAGGTAAGTCCTGGGCTGAAATAGATCTTGACTTCCTGCTTACAGTATTTAACTCATTCACTCCCAAAGACATTTTCAGACTTGGTCCAGAATTGGCTGGTACTGAATGAGTTAAGATTTTGATGGGATTCATTGAAAGATAAGTATAGAAAAGAGTACCGGTTGTCTCGATTTAAAATTAGATTCGTCCAATGGAGGGATTCTCCAAATTGTGGTGCACGGCCTTGCAGGCGAAAAAACCACTGCCCATTTTAATTTTTTAAGTACAATAAATTAGCATTTAATCTTTAAGAGCTTTTTGGTTTTTAAACATTTCCTTAGGTTCATTTAAAAAAATAAAACTTATTTGATTTGATTTCATTTTAATGGCATCATTCATTATTTTTTTTCCACAGTGTAGATGTTCAAACTGGTTGAATGATTCCCTTTGTTTTTAGATTTGCCCAGAAACATCCATTAAACGGACATCAGCATTCAGTTTTGGCACCGCTTACCAAGAAAGTGTAAGTTTGAGATTTGTTCACTTAACAGCAGTTGTTTTCAATGCACTAGTACGTGTGTGTGTGTGTGTGTGTGTGTGTGTGTGTGTGTGTGTGTGTGTGTGTGTGTGTGTGTGTGTGTGGGGGTGTGTGTGTGTGTGTGTGTGTGTGTAGTGTGATCTTTCAGTCACAGACCTGCTGCGTGCGTATCCTGAGCCGCTGTTTTATGATGTGTTTCTGGACCTCGGCGGAGAAGAGAGCAGAAAACTTCTCCCCTTGCCCACGTTGGTCCTTAACCAGCAATATAATGGAAAGTTCATTAACCAAGGTGGGATTTGTTTTGGTGTGCTTGCGTATGATTGTACGGTATGCCTCATGCTTTGCTCTCCGTGTACAGAAAGCATGACCACCTGGTACCTGTCGCGGCGTATGTTTCTTGTGGACTCGCTGAGCGGCAGGGAGAAAATTCCAAGCCTCTTTCCTAAAGTCATCCGCGTTGCCAACTCTGTGAAAATAAGGTGGAGATGACGTCACACTGAAGACACAGAAAATCAATGTTCCAATTTTGTACGCGCTTGGTGGATAGTGACATGCATGTGCAAATGTGTGCAGGTTCCAATTGGCTCCAGGCACACAACAGGGTCAAGTGTTCCCCCCACTGATGAGCGTGGAGTACAAGGATGTATTGCTCACCGATGTCAACACACAAACCGTGTCTGTGAGTTGCACACACACACGCACACACACTTGCTTTTTGCTTTCCCTTACAATCTTGCGTGATATGGCGGGACTTGTCATGTCACTCAGTGGGAACTCATTCTACGCTGCCCTGTGGTTGGTTGATCAAGACACTCAATCTTCATTCAAAGTCCAAATATTAGTCTATTTGTCGATTGGCTGGTAACCAGTTTATGGTGTACCCCGCTTCCTGGATGAAGACAGCTGGGATAGGCTCCGGCACTCCCCTGCGACCCTTATGAGGATAAAGCGGATCGGAAAAATGGATGGATGGATGGATGGACAAAGGATTAGCCGAACATGTTAACAAACTCGTTTTTCACGCAAACATTGGTCAATCTATACAGTGGATTTGAAAAAAAAAAAAAAACAGTATACAACCCCTTTTCAAAAGCGAGGTTTTTGTTATATAAAAGGAGACCAAGGTAAATCATTTAAAAAAAGAATTTCATTTCAAAAAAAGAATTACATTAATGAATGTGACCTATAAAAAAAAAATCAAGAGGGGATTCAAAAATATAAACAACTGGAGATTCTCAGGTTGTACAAGTGTGCACACCCTCTTCAAACTGGTTGTGGGATGTGGCTGTGTTCACAGCATTCACCAATCATATTACAACGGGCATTCAGTGATATCACACACCTTCCGCCATTAAATCGTGTCTGATTAAACCCAAATAAAGTTCTGATTTAGTCAGCTTTTTCCTGCCTTTTTTTTTTTTTTTTTTTGCCGACAGACCCTCTCAGGGCACGTGATGCAGATTTGTAACAACCAAGTACAGTACCTTTACTTTACCTGTAACAAGTACATATTTTGCACTAACACTGACTGGTATTTGGAACTGTTCATTTCCCTCCACTCAGTCATAAGAGGGTGTGCACACTTGCGCAACCACATTATCTTAGTTGTTTGTTTTTGCTTCCCCTTTTGAAAAGTGTCCCGGTCTCATCATTTATGTCATATAAACGTACGTAAGACAGAAAAATGGTGTTATCTGCTGAATCTGGTGAGGTACTGCAACCTCTGTGAAGCAGACCGTCAATTTACAAGCCTTTACCCTGAATCTCGCTCTCTCCTCCTTCAGATGAGCTTTGCCGTGGAGTATGAGATGGATCAGAATGAGGCTCGCCTGAAGACGGATGTGAGTATGAAACCAAAAAAGCATTGTTAACCACTGCCCGCACGGCCTTGAGACATTTGCGTGTGTTTGACACAGACTGCTCTGGGTGTGTTGGCTGGTCTGGCTGTGCTCTTGTCAGTGCTCAAAACAGTCAGCTGGAAGAGGAGGATCGCCTCACCTGTCGTCGATTTGAGGGTAAAGCTTCTATAAAGCATAAATGAGGATTTTTTTTTTTCCAATCCGGGTGTAAATCTTGGCCCTCCACTTCCTCTTGATTTCAGACCATGCTGATGTTTTTCTTGTTTTACGCCGGAGATCTGGCCAATGTTTTCCTTGCCGTCACTGTGGGAACTGGACTTTACTGGCTCATCCTTTACAAGGTGTGCTTCATTCCCTGCAACCTTCTCTTGTAGCGCCAGACATCTAACTTTGATTGCAATCTTTATTGATGGTTTTAGGCTCAACAGCATGCCTCGGTGTTATTGCCGCTCCCTCATCAAGAGGAGCAGTTTGTGACGTACATCTGTTGTACGTTTGCTCTCAAGGTGAGTCGGTCAAAATATGGGAACAAGAGCAATACTCGTTTTGAACGCTAGAGGGTATCCTTGTACTACATATCCTGCATCTTTACGTTGCGTCCAGACAGTGCAGTTCCTCTACAAGTTGATTGTGCAGTTATCTGTAGACGTCTTCTTCATTGACTGGGAAAGGCCACGCAGCAAAGCAAGCAGGAATGTGCCAGGTGTTAAAATAGGAGTTACTGTAAGCTTTCCATTTGCGCCTAATGTCTTTGCTTCCATGTGTGTTCAAACTATGTGCTGCTGTTTCAGCCAACGGTCAGCAGAAACGTGACACCTCTCCTGTCAGCATCTGGAGGACCTACTTTGTAGCCAACGAGTGGAACGAGATCCAGACCATCCGCAAGATTCGGCCAAACTTCCAGATCATGGCTGTGCTCTTCTTCCTTGAAGTGCTTCTCACTCTACGCATGACTTGATTTTTTGTTTTTTTAACTGACCTCCCTGAGTGAATATCACACTCGATGATTTGTGTAGGTGTTGGGTTTCTCGAATTTAGCCCTGAGGGACCCCTGGCCAACTCTGCAGCGCCCCCCACAAGTGTACACACCTTCATACAGCCTTATCATGCGCTATGGTCTGTCGGCAACACTCTGGCTCTGCATTGGACTTCTGCAGGTTTTCACTTTTATTCCTCACTTCGTATTGACCCTTAATGCGGTGCAAACCTCTTAATGGATGTTATCATTGATCCACACAGGTCATTTTCTTCACTGTGTTTTATGAGCATTTTGTGGAAGACAAAATCCGCCAGTTTGTGGATCTCTGCTCCATCAGTAATGTGAGTCACTTTGTGTCAAATTGTATTTTACTGAGCTAATGAGGAATCTGCGCGCATTCTCCACGTCACATTTCCAAAAACGTTCATGTTAGGTTAATTAAAGACAAAATCAGGGGTAGGCAAGTAGAGCAAGCTCTGTGTTTTTTTATATGCTCCCAGCACCTAAACATTTACAGGAATGGGACAATGTGTCCAAGGATAATTCAAGTTTTTATCTGTTTGTTAAGTTTCACTTGAGTGTTTTTTTTCTTTGCAGATTTCCGTGCTTGTCTTACCTCAGCGCTGTTTTGGCTACTACATCCATGGCCGCTCTGTCCATGGCCACGCTGATACAAACATGGAGGAAATGAACAGCAATCTGAGGAGAGAAGCTGTATGTCCACTTACAGACCCAATTATCACTTTTACACACGTTCACTTTGCATCTGTCTCACATGTAATCTTTCTCATGTGAAGGAGTCACTGTGTGGCCAACGAGGTCTTCTTCCCAACACAGACATGCAGACTTTCCAGGTGGCCCTTTCTACACGGCTGCGCTCGCATTACGACAGGATACGGGACTCCTTCACCAGGGTTTGTGCCTGTCTCCCCACTCAGAATGTTGTCAAGGAAAATGTTTGGATTTTAATATTTCTTTTTTTTTTCATTGATTTTCAGCGACACGGACCGTCAAGGCTCATGGACGCGGCCTCATTCAACCAGTCTGACCAAAACATCCGAGCCTACCAAACCATGAACCACTTTCTTGGATCAGTCATAGATCATGTTGGTCACCCCCATGAGGCTTTACATGCTGTTATTTGTTCCATTCCCTTCCTATTTTATTATATTGAATTTTCCATTCCATTTTTAAAATGTTGTCTTCTGTAGTCACACTGTCATTCTCTCCTCAGGCCCACCCTGACATGGACTACATTGTAAGAGACAAACTGGCGTTGGAGAGGGTCATGGGCATGGAGTTCCTTGAACCAAATGATAAGAGCATCTTTTATAATGGTATCAACTTGCTGTTTGAACATGATGTACATTTGCGTTTGGTGCTGCATGCATGCAAAAAGATAATGACTGTTTGTCACCGCAGATGAAGGACACTCCTTCAGTGATACACTCTATTATGGAAATGAGGGCACACTGCTGATATTTGACACTCTGTTCTTCTGCGTTGTCGACCTCGCTTCTCAGAACTTTGTACTTGCTGCTGTCCTTACATACTTACAACAAATGGTCAGTATTTTGTAGATATACAGAAGAGTAAAGTTTATAGTTGGTGCATCACCATTACTTGATTGTAATAAAACATCTGTTTATTCCAAACAGATCTTTGAAAGGATTCGCAATTCTTTCGGAAGGAGAAACCTCGTCAACAAAACACTGGTGGATGACAGATTTTTGATATGATCACTTATGGTAGCTTTGTTGTTAAACTCTAATTTATGCTTGGTTTTTATGTTGTAGTATTTGGAATTCACTTTTGAAGACATTTTTACATGCCCATTCCTCGTTGTGTTTTATATTTTCCTTGTCAATTTATTTTTATAGATTAAAACATTTTTACATTAATTTTAATTCACTGTGCTGTGATTTCATTTTATGTTACTTTGGTTGAAAAGTGGGTGTACTGGTCGCTAGCTAGTCACATGACATGTATAGGCACACACACACACACACACACAAAAAATTCACACTACTGGACAATTTAGTCTTTGGAGAAGCAAGATATGCCCCATCCATGGTTTTATTCAAAAAATTGGATGATGTTGCTACACAAATTATTGTTGAATGCATTGTCTCTTTTGCCAGCCTGAAAACCACCACCCTGCTATGGCATTAAACATTCTCCATCTAATCTGAAAAAAAAACCAGGTTAGGTGTAGTTGTATTAGCATTAGTTACATATTTTTAATTGTCACTTAACAACATGAGCAAACTTGCGATGGGAAGCCTGTGCCAACCTTTGCGAGTTTTTTTTTTAATCACTGCCACATCCAAAAAAGTCAATATCACGTAATAACATGACAGCGTTTCACATTTACCTGTGATACGTTAAATATAATAATGTGATAATTTTTCACATTTTAACGATGCCTTGAGTTCTTACAAAGGCGCCCACAAATAAAATGTATTATTATTATTATTATAAGTTATGTCAGAGACTTTCGCGTCCTTCGCTGGATGGCGTTTAAAGGCGGTTGACATTGGTTGCCTCTGCAGTTTTTATTAAATGTTCGAGCTACACTTCTCTCATTATCTTATTTTGAAAGTCATTATTTTCCTGTGCGTCGTCACTGATACTGCGTTTAGCGCTCAGCCAATGAACTTCCACTCTGCGGTGGGGCGCTGGTGGACTAGCGCGACGTCTGGCTGGCAGTGCTTGGGCTCGAGCCATGAGCTTTAAGAACGTCTTTACATTCAAGAGTGCAGGTGGGTGGCGTTACTTTATGTAGAGAACCAACTGAATCCGACAAGTTGAGCTTTTTGAGTGACCTCGACACAGTTTCCCTGTAAATCGTAATTGAAGTGGTGGGTGTAACCCCTGATTCCATTTCGAATTTGGCAGCTCAGCCCTGTTAGCCGACGCATTTGCAAGCCAATTGAGTACTTAACCTTGTCGGATTGCAAACTGTCAGACATTTAAGTCATTGAGCGTTTTTCTTTTCGTGTCGCGAGCCACGATAACTACTGTAGTTTTCTTCGACGCTCCCCCTCGCTGCTAGCTAGGTCATGTAATGTGATGTCAACAAATAAAGCAACTTTGCCACAGTTGCTGGCCCCCAGTGGCTCACTTTTCGTCTTGTGTTTATGGAGGACACACAGCCTGGTTCCTCCGTCGAGGTGTATTATTGCTATGAGGAACGCAGCATCCGCACGCTTGGACATACCTTTGATTATGTAACATGGAACTAGCATCCGTTCCAGAAGCCAACCCACCAAGTTATGACCGCATCAAAAATTTCTCACCGCCCAAACCTTGAGCTGACGCTATTTTCAGCCGATCTGCTGACCTATACTTGCTTGCAGCTCCAGCCACAAAGTATTTAGTTATTGTGTGTCTGCCAGTCCTTGTCTCGAGTGCCACACGTTTTGTTTTCATGATGAAATCGACTTGACATGCTGTGATAGGCTCGCAGCCGAATGAGGATAAGCATAAAATAAATAGTTGGATCGACTGTGGGGGTTGTTGTTGTGTCGCTTTTTCTAATATTTTGACTTGAGCTACACAAGATCTCATTAGACTTTGCAGGTATACTTAATGTCCTGTTTGCAGTAATCGGTCCTGTGGTTGACATCCCTCTAAGCTAAGTGCAGTTAATTATTCAGAGTAATGTTGCTATGTAATGGTCTTTGTTTTCTTGTACTCATCAAGTAGACATCCGTGGGGAAGTTTTCACGTATGATATTTATTTTTCTGCAAGCCATCTGTCCAACTGTACAGGCAATGGTTAAGAGTTAGCCCACGCTTGTTCTCGGTGGCTTACTTGTCAAATCCACAGCTTAAAACACAAAAGTCTTCACATTCTTCATCTTGACCGTGTTGAGGCTGGTCCATCGTATGCTACATTTTATCCATCTGCACTGTGAAGCAATATCCTATCGCAATATCCGATCAGTTTTATACCATTTGTCTAGATGTGAACAGAGACTATATTTCTATACACCTCACAACTGCAATAACTGTATATGTGCGTCTGCAGTGCTCTGTCTGCCATGCCCGTGATGTCACAGCTGTTCAGGGGCTTGCCTCGGGTGAAAGTCTTGTCCTCCCATCTGTTACCATGCCAGCCCCAATTGGTGTCATCCGCCTCGTGGCGCCCTAACCACATGAGTCACACTCCCTCAAGATGTTACCAGACCACCTCCACGTTTCACAGCTACATCCTCACTCCACCTCAAGTAAACTCCATACTCAAAGCCAACGAGTACAGCTTCAAGGTTCGCTGGAAAACGCCTCCGCGCCATCTCCGTGTTAAATAGTTGCTCTAATTTGGACGTGCGTGGGTGCTTGTAGGTGCCCGAGTTTGATGGCAAGAACCTGTCATCCGTGATGGGCTTTGACAGCAATCAGCTGCCAGCAAACGCTCCAATAGAAGACCGCCGCAGTGCTGCAACATGTCTACAGACGAGAGGAATGCTGCTGGGCGTGTTTGATGGCCACGCTGGATGTGCTTGTGCGCAGGTAGAATGCAACTACTGATTAAGACATTCCAACACAGTCTCGACAGTGCATGCATCAAGTGCTCACAGCAATTCACTTTATCCACATTTTATGTTGTAGCTTACTCCAAAAAACAAACACAGCGAACTTCCTTTTATTCCGCGGGATATTTTCTTGTCAAATGTTGTTATAGCTAATGAAAACTAATGAAATAACCAAAACTAAAATTGAATAATCATAAGTAAAATTAAATATAAATGCAAGTGCTTAAAAAAAATAGAGAGAAACGGAACGTCATCAAACTAACTTTATCTCTAGCGAAAATGTCCTTTGTTTTCTTTAGTTTCATCTTTGTCATTTCAGCTCATACGCTTTTGTGTTGATTTTAAATGTGTTTTTTGACTGTGTCACAGTTCGGCTGTACAGAAGAAAGAACGCCAAGCTGTCATTATGGAATTGTAGTTTACTTATTAATGACTTGTCCTTTTTATCTTGCACTTGACAAATACTCCATATATTAAAAAGCTAAAACTAATACTGACACTAATAAAACCTAAACTAAAACGGAGCATAAAATTAAAAAAAAATAAAACTTTATATAAATCTTTTAAAACAAATTAAAATTACATGAATTAAAAAAAAAGCCAAAACAAAATCAAAACTAACCATAACAAAAAATCCCAAACTACTATAACCCTGTTCCAGACCGACTCTTAATAGTTGAGAAACAACAATACAGAGAGCAAGCACATTGTAAATGTATCAAAGGCGTAGGAAGAAAAACAAACTGTACATATTGTGTGTTCGCTATGTGCCTTTAAGGCCCTGATGGGGTGGCGCGTGATTGTGGCAAGTTTGCATGTGTGTATCTGGCCGTCAGCTGTGCACTGTCAACTCTTGCTCTAACTTGCCACACGTTAAGGGCATTACAGTGGGTAGACAGCAAAAACTCCTATGAAACGACTGCCTCCAAAATCCTCTAACTAGCAAGGTAGCAAAAAAAAAAAAAATTATAATTTACCACATTCATTGTCATTCTCCCTAAATTCTCTCTCACAATACGGCCTAATGGCTTATTTGTAGGAAAAACGGAATTAAATCCATTTTGGAGTAAGGCTGTAACTATGTGGAAGAATAGAAACACTGTAAATAGTTTCCAGATGCACTGTAAAAAGTGGAGCACTGTTAATGGTTTCCTGATACACTTGAACTCCAGTCGCCAGTGCTTGTGTAGTATTAATGTCAGGTTGCAACTTTGACAAGATGGTCCTCTTCACCAGGCGCTCAGCGAGAGGCTCTTTTACTACATCGCCGTGTCCCTGCTGCCGCACGACACGCTTTGCGAACTGGAGGCCGCGGTGGAGGCGGGCCGGGCACTCAGTCCCATCCTGCAGTGGCAAAAGCATCCCAACGACTACTTCAGCAGGGAGGCTCAGACGCTCTACTTCAACAGCCTTCGCACCTACTGGCAGGAGCTCATCGATCTCACCAAGTAAGATGTGCGGAAAGAAAAAAAAATGCGATAGATCATACTTGCCAGACAAAAGATTTGGGACACAAATTATGAGCTACGTAAAATGTTACAGTGGACTCTTGCAAATCTTGGGGGCAAGCGATACAATTTTTACTTGA
>CAAKHF010007803.1:60840-80567 GCA_901007745.1 Hippocampus kuda
GGCCGCGGTGGAGGCGGGCCGGGCACTCAGTCCCATCCTGCAGTGGCAAAAGCACCCCAACGACTACTTCAGCAGGGAGGCTCAGACGCTCTACTTCAACAGCCTTCGCACCTACTGGCAGGAGCTCATCGATCTCACCAAGTACCGTATTTTCACGACCATTCGGCGCACTGTATTGTTGGGCGCAGTCTCACGAACGGGTGCTATTTCTGTATTTTACACATAGACAAAACGCACTGTATTATTGGGCGCAGTTTTACAGTGGTAAAACATACGCCAGCTTAAACATACGGCATGCATGCACGCACGCTAAAAACACGTTTTTAAAAAGGCAACGGAAGCAAAATTGAGTTCGGTTGTACTTTATTTAGCCATTTTACAATGTACTCACGTTTTTTCTCTTCACCTCTTACACGCTCACCCTTCACTCATTGGCGACTGGTACCTGCTAGGGACGTGCCTTGAGCGTCCTCTTACACGCCCACCCTTCACTCATTGGCGACTGGTACCTGCTAGGGGCGTTCCTTTCGCGCCCTCGTACACGCCCACCCTTCACTCATTGGCGACTGGTACCTGCTAGGGGCGTTCCTAAAGTGTCTTCTTACACGCCCACCCTTCACTCATTGGCGGACTTCCGCATGCCTGGCGTCACTCACTCCGCCTTTTCTCTATATAAACAGCGTGTCGGCCAGAAGAGCTCTCAGTCATTCTTTGGAACTCGGCTCATACATTGGACGCTCCGCATTATAAGGCGTCCTGTCCATTTTGGAGAAAATTTAAGACTTTTAATGGCGCCTTATAGCCGTGAAAATACGGTAAGATGTGCGGAAAGAAAAAAAAATGCGATAGATCATACTTGCCAGACAAAAGATTTGGGACACAAATTATGAGCTACGTAAAATGTTACAGTGGACTCTTGCAAATCTTGGGGGCAAGCGATACAATTTTTACTTGATTGTTTGGAACATTGGTTCTCAAAATGTGGTACAAGTACCATAGTGGTATTTGAGCTCACTAGTGGTACATGAAAGAGTCACTGCCCGAGTAAAGTTCAGTTGTATTTAACTTTTGAGTACAATTGTCCTCGATTTGGGTGCGGTGTTAAAGTTCAAACTGTGACTTGCAATAATATTATTTTATGAACATGTAGACTCACTATGCTACTGTATTTTAATCTAAAAAGTCGTCCTGATGGTGGCACTTGGGGTGCGCAGTATTTTTTTTTTCCAGTGATACTTGGTGTAAAAGTTTTGAAAATGACTGACAAAGTATTTCATGAGATAAATGAATTCAAAGTATACATTTGAACAAACTATAGATATACATTTTTAAATGACTATATCAATGGCAAAAAGATTAGAAGTTTACGAACGCAAGAAATGACATAAGAAAAAATATTTGTGGTCACGCAGCATGTAAAGCAACACAACAACCAAGACCCTGTGGTCATCTCCCCGAAAAACCCGTACAGTTGATCTTTGCGATGTGATTTGTGATGGAGCTCTTCCGTTCTCTCTGTTTTCAGCCCAGGTGACGTCCCCGACACCAGGGAGGCTCTCATGAACGCCTTCAAGAGACTTGACAATGACATTTCTTTGGAGGCTCAGGTGCAGCACACATGATCCTATACTGTGTATACTTTTTTTTTTCCCCAAACAACATCCCATTTTAAATGCCATATCATGGTACATTAACCCGATCTTGCCCCTTGAAGCCTGTAACCCTTGAAAGGGTTAAATGCCTGTTCGGTCTTTCAGGTTGGAGACCCAAATGCTTTCCTGCACTACTGGGTTCTGAGAGTGGCCTTCTCTGGAGCGACGGCATGCGTGGCTCACGTCGATGGAGCTGATCTGTACGAATAACAAGTCTCGACAAAACACATATCAAAACGTTTGGTCTGTTGGGCGCACACACACCTTTTATTTTATCTCAGATGTAATCGACATACTATGCATGAAAATATAAACACCACAGGACTTAAAAGTAGACACAGAAGCCCAAAAAAATGTTAGCGCTACAACGGGCAGACATGGTGACTTCTGTGACCTTATTGGTATTCGCTCTTGATGAACACTTGATACTGTAGGTGAGAAGGTGTTTTGACTTGACACTTGCTGGAGACTTGAAGGTTAAGAGTACTTCATTCTTGTGCATGTGACCTGATCCTATCTGCGTTTGTTGGCAGTACATCAAGGGTGTGCAAACTTTTTCCTTCGAGGGCCGTATACAGAAAAAAAAAAAAATTAAACACGGTAGCTGAAAATGTCAGTTTCTTAGCATATCTAGAAAAATCAAGTACGCCTCCCACACACACACACACACACACACACACTTTTTAGCATTGAGGTTATTTGTGGTGTATGCTGCGGGCTGCTAAAAACTGCATGGCAGGACGCAAATGGCCCTGGGCCGTAGTTTGGACACCAGTATTACAATAAATTTTTGACATCATGAAGGTATGTGCTTGAGCAGCCCCCCCCCCCCCAAAAAAAAAGAAATTATGCAGGGGATTTGATTTGATAATGTGAACAGTTAAATCATCGATCTATCTATCTGGTGCATCTAATCAATCTACTGCTCTAATCCATCTATATTTCTATATAAAGGGACGTTGGCAATGAAGAATAACAACGCTCTCTTGTCCTAAAGGTATATAGCCAATTCAGGAGATGCTCGGGCGGTGCTCGGGGTGCAGGAGGAGGACGGTTCCTTTACCGCTCACACACTCTCTAATGACCACTGTGCCCAGAACGAGGATGAGGTGGCTCGGATTCGTGAAGAACATCCGCCTTCGGAGAGGAAGACTGTTATACGACAGGTACAAGTTCCTCCATGTACGCGTTGATTGTGTTGAATGCCCGCCTGGCTCATTGTGTTCTCTCCCCATCTTCCTCAGGACCGTTTGTTGGGCCTGCTCATGCCCTTCAGAGCGTTCGGCGACGTAAAGTTCAAGTGGGGCATCGAGCTGCAGAAGCGAGTGCTGGAATCTGGGCCCGATCAGCTGCACGAAAACGAGCACACCAAGTTCATCCCGCCCAACTACCACACGCCTCCTTACCTGACGGCCGAGCCCGAGATCACCTACCACCGGCTCAGACCGCAGGATCGCTTCCTGGTGAGACAAGTGCCGAGAGCCTTCTGAAACAAAAGATTTCCTCCAAGATCAAAGCATCCTAAATATCTGCAGCCAACTTGTTTTGGGGAAAAAAATTGTCTGCTTGTCAATACCACTTCAGTCCTGTTGGTGGCGGTATTGCACTTTAGAAGATGGGCACCTGCCTTGTCATAGTGATGGGTAGGCAACCTGCTGGGTTCTTGTCCCACTTGGCCCCAATGCAAACAAACTTACCGGTGAAAAGGGAAAATTTGAGGTTTTCATACCCATCCAGTAATAATCGAGAATACATTTGAAGTAAATTCCGCATAGTGAATCCCAGTCTGCCTCCACAGGTGATCGGTTCAGATGGGCTCTGGGAGACTCTGCACAGACAGGAAGTGGTCCGCATCGTCGGCGAGTATTTGACCGGCGTGCACCAGCAGCAGCCGCTCACCGTGGGGGGCTACAAGGTCACCCTGGGACAGATGCAGGGGCTGCTGGAGGAACGCAAGGCTCGCGTGTCGTCGGACTTCGAGGACCAAAACGCAGCCACCCACCTGATGCGGCACGCCGTGGGCAACAATGAATTCGGCACGGTGGATCACGAGAGGCTCTCCAAGATGCTGTCGCTGCCCGAGGAGCTGGCCCGCATGTACCGCGACGACATCACCATCATCATCTCCCAGTTCAACCCTCATGTGATTGGAGCGCGGCGGCACGAAGAGTAAACCCACGCTTACACTCTTGTTCATATATTTTAATACCTGACTTTATTATTTATGGGAATTTAAAAAAAGACATTTGTACACAGTGCAATCCACTTTTGTAGTTGCAGAGCCGACTGTATTATTGTGTATCATTTTGCGATACTATCACACACACGCTATATTCTGTGTGCATTGACACCGTGGCAATTTTATTTTGTGCCAGAAGATCCCGAGTTGAAAGTATCTTTTCTAGGTGGGAAAAGAAATTCCTCAGAGCAGAATTGACAGTATGAAAAAAAAAAAGGTGTAAAAGTGTCGGGATGCACTAACATCAACATTTGTTGTTCAAACCGATAATGAGGAAGCCATGGCTGGAAAAAAAGGATTCACTGAAAGAAATTAGAATACCGGTACTTTAAAATCCTACAAAGCGATTTGTGTAATGCGTTTTTGTGTAAAATTTCAAGATTTGGGGGATTAGGAAAAAATCACCTAAAAGTTTATGAAGACGGTTTGTCAACTAGAGATTTGGGCAACATTGACCGAGTGACCATTTTCGGCTGAATTTTCGGTGCCCAAAAGAGTAAACTCATGTTGCACAAGAATTTGGATTGGATACGTTATTGTGAAATGTGCTGTATGTGTAAGAATGTTTGCATTCAGAAGAAATCTCTCTTTTGGCCTTGTTTTGGTGGCAAATCCAACACATCTGACAAAGCTCCACTTCATTTTCTTATGTTGTGTCGTACCATAAGCACCCTAGCAACATGCTGGACAGTTACGAAGGCTTTAATTTGTACTCTCTTTGCAACCGAACTCCAGTTCTACATTTTGCATCATATTTAAATGGCAGTCAACTGCTTGAATATTTATTCCATGTTACATTACGAGTGATTGTCTTGTCTTTGGTGTATGTATAAATTATCTAATCGGGTCCCATTTTGTATATGGCTTAATAAATAGTTTAAAACAAAAAGCTTCCAGTGTTTTTCCGTCTTGCTGAAGCAGCCCCACCTACCCACAGATCCCAAACTGCCACATGGCGGGACAGGACGTGATGCAAGATCGAACTTGCCATTTACTATACATTCACAGTAATAAACTACGGTGTATTTCAATATCTTGTGCCGACCATTTGAAAACAGTGACGCACCAAAAGCGATGTCATGTTGTAAAATTGTTATTTGCGGCTTTATAGGCAAAAAAGTCGGCCACGCCTGCTTTCCTGGTGTAACACAGCGACACCAAGTGGATGGACATAGTATGCTCACAGTGACTTTTAAAAACAAACTACGGGCTACACCAAACCTCATTAATTTACAGCAATAATCTTTCCCATAAGGAACAGTAAAGATTGTTTTCTATATCGTTACTATAAATAACAGTGAATTTACTCACATTTAACTTTTGTCACTGTCATTACAAGGCCACATTCTGTGGAGAGTCTATATAACGGACAAAGTATGACTGTCTATTTGTAAGAGAAAAGATCATCTATTCGAAAAAGCGAGTCATTCTCCTGAAAAACAATTTTTAATGGTAAAATTTCTATTCTAAACAGTTCTTAATGCAGACTGTAATTCTTTTGGGAGTGCACTCATTGTGAAAGAAAATAATATGTGACCTCATTTCATCCAGGTGAGTCCTCATTTTGCTGTCAGGACGTGGCTGTCACCATAGCAACTGTTTTGTTGATAATTAAAATGAAGTCAGTCGGTCATACTTCCTGGTAGCGTGCTTATAAAAAGAGGTCATGCAAGTAGGGAGGACATCAATTCATTCTTTAAATTGTATAACACTCCCCCACTCATGTAAGCAGCATAAATTCACATCACATAGAAATAAATATGTTCCATTTCTATCCATCTACATCAAATGCAAAAAAAAAAAAAAAAAAAACTAAGAATATTATGAGCAATATCATTTTATTTTTTGTTGAAACTCGGTTACCTTTTTATTGGAACACATCACCGCCTTGTCTTACAAGTTTAATTCCTTCCAAAAATCGTCTCTCAAATCATCTTTCCAAATTTAAATGAATGGAAATGCCATTAATCCATTTCAACGACACAAAAAAAACACCAGCAAGAAGTTTTGTGACGTGTCAAATGAGAAAAATAGCACTCAACCATGTTGTAAAATGTAAATGGTTTGTCCATGATAATTCAACCGTCATTGTGCTGTTTATACACACACCTTGGCCAGGGTAATGCAGGAAGACATAGTACACAGAGATTTGGGAAACAGGACACTGTTGCAACTAAGCTGCAGTTATAGTTGTTGTTCTTGCAGAGGATAAAGAATACATGCCTGTGACTACTGCTATATACTCTGCATCTGTTGCTGCCATTTGTGTTCAGATATATTCACCGCAACAGTCATGCTAAAAACCTTTGGGTGAGGTGGGGAAATCTGCCAAGCTATGAATCTGCGGATGCTGAACTGTAAATGGCAAGGATCAACTGTAGGTTTAAGTTGTAATATTAACAATCACCACACGATGGCAGACATGTCTTCGTTGTGCTGACACTGGGTTTTTATATTATAACAATGTTAGTTGGCCTAATAACTTTTTTGCTAATATCTCATATAATAATAATAGTAGAAGCATTTTTGAGTGAGTTGGTTTTTTGGTGGCAAAATGTACAAAATTAGTTTTGCACTTAATGTTGGTTTCTTGTTCAACAGTTTTATGCCATCGTTGAATGGTATTCTTTATGCAAGAGAGCCGTTTGCGCAAAAAATAAAAATAAATACAGTTAGGATAGTGGATCTTTTATATATGTACTGTATTGAAAAATGTATTATCATAAATTCAATATATTAAGAGCAAGTGTCTTCTACATATGTACATATTTTTGTCTATATTTCAAATAGCATTGTTGTCATACATCTGGATTAGGGTTAGTGTTAAAGTTTGATTTGAAATTTGGAAGCATTTTTATAGAACAACTAAAGGACACAGTCAAAAATTTTTATGTTTTCCTATTATCCCCAAAATTAATTTTGCGAACAAATTCAATCCAATGTTCGAGTGAGCGTTTTGGAAAGTGATGCTGGGATACGAGTAACGAGAAAATACACACATACTGAAAACGCATTTCACCATTTGCTGCGCACACACACTCACTGCACGTGGCCCGCTCAGCACGCACGACGGCACATGTGGCGTCGGCGTCCGACCAGCCGCATGTGATGTTGTTTTTGTCCCCGTCTCCACTTTACCAGCATTGTCATCCCTTTGCAAGGCACAATAAGCCACCAATCACACAACTCTTGCTTCCCCGCTGTCTAATAAGACGTGAGTCAGAGCGGCAGCGCTCTGGCCTTGGCTGCTCAGCGGCAGACGGCCGGTGAAGTGGAGGAGGACAACAAGACTGACTGGAGGGTGCTGGCGCTCCATACGGAGTGAAATGTCACAATGTGAACAGAAGGCTTTCCAGTGAAAGGGGAGATGTTCATGTGTTCATGTCCCCTGCAGGCCCACGCGCTTCTTTATACACACGCCGCAAACACAACAATTGGAGTTGGTGTGGGAAATAATGAAATAGAAATGACTACATACTCAGAGAAACACCATCCATCATGTAATAGTGGCTCCCATTTGTTTCATTTATTGAGGGGGGGAAAAAAAAGCAGTAATTGCCCAACAAAACATATAACATTATAGTCAACATTTTTCATGATGGGGCCACATCAATAAATTAGGGCGGGGCCACCTGACATGAGTAATCCTGCTTGGCAACTTTTAATCATGTCTTTATTTTGTTTATGATGTCTCATATGTATATAGTAAATACAACATGGCCAAGAAAATAAAAAGACTTTGTGGTGACTACTGGCAGCTAAGCAACCCTCTTAAATGTACACGCTTTCCTCAAAACGTCAAGAAAGTCCTCACATGACACAAAAAAATAGTACAAATGCAGAGTTGCGTCTACATCAAGGCGTTCTTCTCCACCTCCTCGCTCTTCTTACTACGTTTACTTGAATGTTTGACCGCGACGACGAGGACCAAAACTGCAAACACGAACAGGTGGTTGATTTTTTTGTTTGTTTTGTTTTTGCTTCAAGAATGAAGGGAAGGAAGGAGCAACAGAGCATAGTCAGGGAGAAACTCACCACAGAATCCCAGAGTTCCCGCCAGGATGCCGATGGTGGGTCCCATTCCGTATTTGAAGCCGTGCTCACCTGGTGCCACATAGCAGTAGCCCAGCTCGGTGCACGTGCACACGTGTACTGGTGGTTTGAGAAATAGATTAGTATATGAATGTTTTTTTGTTTTTTTTAAATACACCACCCTGCACTGTATAATAATAACGTGACG
This sequence comes from Hippocampus kuda, assembly GCA_901007745.1. Classification (NCBI taxonomy): domain Eukaryota; kingdom Metazoa; phylum Chordata; class Actinopteri; order Syngnathiformes; family Syngnathidae; genus Hippocampus; species Hippocampus kuda. The sequence goes on from CAAKHF010007803.1 coordinate 68,972, forward strand.
ACACAAAACATATTAGAATGTCTTCTCGCTAAACTTTGGGCTGCAGAGTCCAAAAATGACAATTGGTTTATTTGAATTGGCTTTAGTTTTTTGAGATATCAATATTTTTGATTGATAATGAATGTGCTTTGACAGTTTACCAAATGCATTTTGATCGTTATGAAAAGTAGCATTTTCACCCGTTTTTAGATTTGTTTGCTGCTACATTGCCTCATTTTCTGAAATTTTGCTTGATTTTCACCCGGAACATGATTTACATATGGAAGGCTCACAATGGCCGATGCTCACGACATTACATTAAAAACGAAAGAATATTCTACTTGACATGACAGATACAGCCTCAACAAATTTGAAGAATCAAGTGAACATAAATGTCAATTTGTGCAGTCTTACAACTTTTCTTAAAGAAGACTATGTAATGTCTCAACAACTAAAACAATGTAATTTTCGGATTTGGGGACATCAGAATCCCCTGAAACCGTAACATTTTCTGCAACAAAACATGGGTTTGCCAACTTGACCAGAGTTATGATAATAGTAAAATGCCTTCATTGATTTTTTTTTTTGGGGAGGGGTTACATTTTATAACTATTTTGTTCTGCTTCCTGTTTATTTTTGGGTGTAATTCAAGTGTCGACCAGTAGATGGTAGCACACAATTGCAAATTCAAAAGAAGAACAAAAACACGTAAGTACAGTATTTCAATTTAGCCTTGTTTTTGCTGAAAATGACTGAAAGTCACATCCTGTGTAATCCTGCTTTTTACACCTCCAGAACGGCTGTAGGTTCATTTTATAGTGTACATGTGTGGGCATGATTATTGCTGTATATTGTGAGATGATAAATTTGTTAGTTTGGAAACAACACGGTTTGTTTACTGTAAATGGGGAGAGGGAGCAATGCGCTGTAACATTGTACAATATTGTTGCCTCATCCTCTCACTCAATATATGCGTTTGAATGTGTTTGCATTGTTTCAAAAAGACCTTTAAAAAAATTAAGTGGTGAAAATGCTATTAAAAAATGCCTCAGGAGTATTAGGGTACTTCAAAATCCTGGATTTTGGAACGGAATCCCGGTGGTGGAGGGGGATTACTGTAATCATTATCATGAAGTATTTTAGTCGTAAATTCTGTAAAAGTGGCAGTGTAGAATTCTGTCGTACTTAAGTTTTTGTTTTTTTTTTCATAAAACAGCAGAAAGTCTCGGACTGATTCAAATTGAAAGTAGCCTGCTTCACTGACCCTCAAAGGACTGTGTGACTCCCATCCCTGCATTATCTTTCACGTTAATAGGCAGATTAAACGTTCTGTCTTCCACTGGTGTTTTCTTCAGGGTCAACTTGGCTGTGGTGCCTGGGCAGTACACAACAGAGGAGCGTGATGGAAGTGCTTACAAGGTGTCTTATAGCACATCGGAAAGTCATTGCATCATTTCGGTACCGTCAATGGTTTCCAGGTCCCAGTTGTGGGATTTTTTGCTGTGGACCAGGGCAAAGGTGAAGGGCTGCGAAAAGGGAGTGTCGTCTCCGTCGTGAGCCTTGATGAACACCGGCTCGGGTTTCTTCAGGCACATGAAGGCCTGCGTCTCCGTCAGTTTGGGGGTGTTGTCATTCACATCCAGCAGCCTCACCGACACCACGCGCTCGTCAAACTTTTCAGGGTTATCTGTTGAGTGGAGATGACATTTGGAGTGATATTCGTTCTCCGCAACCCTAATGAGGACAAGCGCTATGATATTACAAATGCCTTTTGTGACAGTAAAACACATTTGTGACTGTAATGGATGGAATAACTCTTTTCCCAACACAATGCTAAAAAAAAAGAAGCTCCAGTAGATTCAGTATAATATTATGTAAGTGTCACAACAAGTGTTTTTCAAAATGTCTCAGACCTTTCTCAAAGGCAGTGACAGTGACTTCAAAGGTCTCCAGGGTCTCTCTGTCCAGCTTGTCTTTGGTTGAAATTTGTCCGGTGGCTGGGTTCAACTCCAGCCAGCCTTTGGTGTCACCTTCCATCTTGAAACTGCCCAACAACAATAACAACAACAACAATAACCCAGACAAAGTCAGAGGAAACAAATCAATAGTTTACTCATGTACGCACACGTGATGGAACCAAAGTCCAAAACACGCCGTCAAATTTAAAGTGCGAGGAATTATTGATGACTTTGTGATTGATTTGCACGTGCTGCTTTTGAGGTCAGTTTACTCCATCACGTTGTCATAGCTTGTAAACTTGCACAGAAACATTGCACATATAAACACACACTTCAGCCTCGTGCATGCAAAACAATGACACTTTCATGTCAGTCAAAGTAAATAAGTAAAGTAAGTAAGTACCAAACAGTTTACCACGGATTAGCTCACTCATGAACTTACCGGTACTTATTGGCAAACTCACAAACTTCCTATCTCACTCACTCATTAACATATCTGTTAAACTCATTAACTACCGGTACATGACTTACAAACTTACTAACTCATTCACCCACTCAGAAAATGAAGCAACTCAGTATTTGACTCACTCATTAACTACATAACTCACGAACAAACCAAAAAAGCGGACTCACTTCATCATTAACTTATTCATCAAATAACTAATTAAAAAACTTGAACACTAAATAAACCCACTAACTTATTAACTCACACGAGTCAATTTTTTTTCTATAAGTACGCACTCACTCACTCATTCACTCACTCACTCACTCACTCACTCACTCACTCTATGACTAAGTGCCTAAATTGATAAATCACTCACTCACTCACTCACAAGTCTGTTGCCGTTTGGTACTAATGTCAGGGGGTGCAAAGTTTCCGCAGATGGTCCTTTACCGTATTTCTTTGCCCTCGGGGTCCTTGGCCTCCACTGTGAGCAGCACGGCTCCCTTTGTGATGTTTTCGGGCACAACTACTTCCAGGACATCCATGGTAAATTCCGGGACCTCGTCGACGTCGGTTACTGACACAGACGCGAAGGCGGTAGATTCGGCACCGTACTCCAGGCCTCTCATCAAAGGCTCCGGGTTCCGAGCATCGATCTTCAACTTGTAGGAGGACGAGGTCTCAAAATCCAGAGGCTGTAGGTACACAAGGAGTGCATGGTTGACAACGAAATGTTTGGATGCCTAACATTACCCTTAGGAGACATTTAAAAGAACTACATATTTCCATTGTTACCATAGTGACTCAAACAGCAATACACTAAATAATGCGCTGTCAGAGCCTTTATCCAGATTCTCCTTTATTTTAGGTGGTCCATAGCCCATTGAAAAAAAACATTTGCATTAAAAAAATAATAAAAATCATTCTCATTCCCCAAAGTGCATTTCAAACACAATTTGACACTCTATTGTTTAATCATATTACATAAGCATAACTGTGAACAGATTGCATTTCAATAAAAATGTTACCATGACAACTGAGCTAAATTACCGAGTGCTGCAATTCTATCTCTTAAACCGCAAGTTGAAGTCCTTTCACACTAATTGTGAAGATTCTACATGGACGGGTGCAAGGTTGTTACAGTTAATGAAAGAATTGGGGAAAAAATGTTTGGTAACAAAATAACAAACAAAATTCTTTTAAAATAACTGAATAAGATCTTCATCCATTCATTTACCAATCCACTTATGCTCACGAGGGTCGCGGGCGTTCTGGAGTCTATTATCCCAGTTGCCTTCGGGCAGGAGCCAGGGGGGCACCCTGAACTGGTTGCCAGCCAATCGCAGGGCACACAGAGACGAACAACCATCCACGCTCAGAATCACACGAGAGACAATTTAGAGTGTTGCATACACCAATGGCGCATGTTTTTAGAATGTGGGAGGAAACCGGAGTACCCGGAGAAAACCCACGTAGGCACGAGGAGAAAATGCAAACTCCAGACAGGAAGGCCAGAGCCGGAATCAAACCCTGCACCTCTGCACTGTGAGCCCGACGCGCTAACCAGTCGACCACCGGGCCGCCGGAAGCTAAAACCAAAACAAACTATAATTATAGCAAAAAAAGTCCATTTTCATTTTGCCAGTTAATATGATTCATGAGCTTCCAGGGTTCATTTTAAATGTATTTACCTGTACTTCGGTAGTGCTGTAAAGTCAATCTGTCTTTTGATAATAAATTGTAATTTAATTTACTACACCATACTTTCTAACCTTTTCTTTTGTTTCATATATGAAACAAAATATATATATTTTATTCCATACATTTAGAAAAAAAAAACTAATACTAAAACTAATAAGCACTAAACTAAAGCAAAACATTAAAAAAGAAGTGAAAAGTAATAGAAACAGGGAAAAAAAATGTAAAAAACCTGAAAACCCCTAAAATATTACAACCTCTGGTAAGGTGACGTTTGTACCTTTGCGATGACCACGTGGCCGACGCCTTTTCCGTCCGTTTCCACGGCAAACACGCCGTCGTCGTTGCCGGCTGAGATGTGAAACTCGATGAAGGAGCTGCCGCTGTCTGCGTCGTCGTCATCCGACGCGCTGATGTTGAGCACCGTTTGTCCCACGGCGGCGTCTTCGCCCACCGTGTAGCTGCCGTACTGAACGACAACGCGCACGCACACATCATCAGGAGCTGTACTTTCATGTACAGACTTTTCCGGTGTCTTGACTTTACACGCAAGGAAGTCATTTTAATGCAAAAAAGCTTATCGTGGCTTAATGTTAAAAAAAAAAAAAAAAACTACCACCAGTCATTATTAAAATTCACATCTCTACGTTTAACCTCTAAAAATATCAAAACAATTGCAACGGTGTTTGGGATTTTCGGGGGGCATGAACTTTTTCCTTACCAGAGACATTCACTTAATATTAGAAAACTACAACCCAGTCCCACCAACATTCATGTGCCAGGTTTTATTAATCCTTTCATGCACCCATAATGATAACCTGGAACCTGATAATATCATATGATGTCCACTGTAGTAACCATTGTCCCTGAAAGGGTTAAAATTGGCTCAGGTGCAGACGTAGTTCAACTAAAAAGTGTGCTCTTGTTTATTAGATCAAAAGTGGAGTGCTGGCATTCTGCTCTTCATCAATTATCTCATTGTACGCTACCTAATGAATGACCTGTGCTATATTTTTGACAGGAAAAATTCCTACTTTTTTGTTTTCCCTTTTTTTTGCCTTTTACTTGACGAAATGAGTTCAAACAGTACTTCCACTTGAACCAGAATTTTTGATACTCCTACACAAGTACAGTGTGAGTCCTTTGGTCACCTCTGATTCGGACGCACGCTGATCTAATGCGATGCAACGATTGTGTGCTTACATCATTCTTCTCAAAGCGAGGCAACTCGTTGTTCACATCAATGACCTTGACCACGACCTTACAGAGAACACTGTGAGCTGAAGGACAGAAGTGATGAGTAAGCACCTGCACATCAATGCCTGTGTGTGTGTGTGTGTGTGTGTGTGTGTGTGTGTGTGTGTGGTACCTGGATCACTGACTCTAACATCCAGGTTGTACACCTGACGGTCCCTGCGCTGCAGCGCGCGCAGCGTTTGGATTCGACCGGAGGCGGCGTCAATGGCGAAGGCTTCGGGCGAGGTGGAGGGCTGCTGCGACATGATGGTATAGGTCAGCAGAGCGTTCAACGTCTCCGCTTGGTCGGCGTCGTGGGCTATCAGGTCCCCGACCAGACTGCCTGAAAGCACACCAGAGATTTTATTGATCACAACACACTACTTAAGGAGGTGGGCCGGGGTTAGGGGGGTGCATATGTATTTATACAACATTTTGACAATCGACTACAATTTTACATCGGACCATGCACGCACTTTCTAGCAAGCTGTATGACAAAAATGGCATTTTAAATACGCGCTGACGTGCAAAATACGTGCTCTTAATGTATTTTGTTTTTTATAACACATTTACAAAGTGCTCTCATACATAAAAGTTACCATTCAAGGATGGCACAAAAAGTATATGGATATGTAGATATAAATTCACGGGTGCAGAGCCACATGTATTCACTCGTCCACTGCAGTGCAGGAAACATGTTTATAATCCTCCACAATAAATAAATCATACAATGTATTGTATATATTTTTTTCAAACCTTTTTTTTTTTTTTTAATTCATCAACGCGCCACTTATAGTGACAGTTGCCCATCCCTGAAGCAGCTATTTATTTACAATGCAAATGAAGGAACATTTCAAATGTTTGGCCTCGAAGAGCACAAACAGAAAACGACTGCGGAGGTCTCACCGACAGGCTCGTCCTCCTGCACCTCAAACACAGTCTCCTCTTCCTCGCACACGGGCGCATTGTCGTTCACATCCTCCACCACAACGTGGATCTCCATGGGGGGATCCACCTGGTTCTCATAGACATCCTCGGCCATCACGACCAGGATGTACTGAAACAGGAGCAGTTCCAGTTAGTTACGCGATTGAAAATGGATTAGTTGCGTCACTATTTCACTTTGTGTCTGAAGTAATATAACTAATGATGTTTGATTACATTTTGATTACGTTTTTCAATTAATTTTGAGTAAATGCTCTCAACTGTTAACCATTTTCGCAACCATTTTAAGACCTGGGAGTTTTACAATATTCTTTATTGACCTTTCTGTAAATGTTCACACTCAGTCAAAGCAAATTGCGTGAAATCAACTTTTGTCAAGTATTTGTCAACAGCATTTTTGCTGCCGGCAACTACTCATTGCAATGCACTAATATGTTTGAGCCCTTATCTTTTTCCTTGTGCACCTGCGACATTGGTGTAAATTTGCAGTCGACTGCTATACCATCAATCGACGAGTGTGGCATATTGCCACATGACAAGTGACAGCCAATCACCATTTATGATTCCAAGTGTCGGCTTGAGAAGGGGCGAAGGAGGAAGACAAAAACTCCCGGTATTTGATCATCCAAATTTTGGCCATTAAAAAAAAAAAAAAATTCTAACAGCAACTATAATTATTTTTACTTTCCCTGTCATGTAACACAGTAGAGTTACATAAACTTTGCAATGAGATGACATAATTTCATTACATGTAATTTGTTACTTCCCAACTCTGCTCGTATGTCAAAGAGGAACTCAATAATGTGCAAAAGCGTTCACCATGTCCTTCTCCTCCCTGTCTAGCTCCTCTGTGAGCAGAATTTCTCCATCCTCTGTAATCTGGAAAGGGAACCTCAGCTCTCGTTCTTTCTGCACAAGCCTGTAAATGGCGCCTGGCTCATTGGACTGGACCTAAAACCAGACAACAAGATGGGTCATTGTGGAGCGTCTGCATCTGAATGAATTTCCTCCTCACCTTGGTAATGACTCGCGGGTAGGATCCCTCCAGGTGCTCCTGAATGGCAATCCTGCCGGGGTTGACCCACAGGTTGGGCTGCACCGCAATGTGCACTCTGGAGTTGCCACTCAGCGCCATCTCGGATGCTCCTCCCATGTCGTGGACTTTCACGATTAAGGTGTAGTCCGGGTCCTCCAGGGGGTCCAGGTTGCTACGTCTCATCTCTGACACCAAAGAAGAAGATGAGGGGTAACTTGATGATCAGTGACTAACTAACTCACTAACTAACTAAAGTTAACTAAACTAACTAAAGTTGCGCACGCACCTGCTCTCTCCACACAAGTGAAGAAGGGGTTTTCTTCATTTGGGACGGTTGGCGAGGGACAGTAGTTGTTAAATTTTGCCCTGAGAGACTCGGCGCTGCGGTCTTCTCCTCTGGCGTACTGGATTGTCTCCCTGGCATTGAGCATGCGCTCCCCTGTCACACATGCAGGATAAAGCAATAAGAGTAAACATAATTTTGAACTTAACAAACCAATTTATTACCTCTAAAGTCACACAAAAAGTTGGAAATTAAAACACTGTGACACAAGCTGCAATGCAAGTTACGTTTTTGAAAAAAATTACATTCAATTTTGTGTGAACAGCAACACACAGAATTCCCCTCTGCACTTTTCACAGTGCTTCCATGTGTCATCGTCAGAGTAAAGCTTGAGTACAGTGTTACATTTTTTGATCGTTTGTTGTTGGTTTTTTTACATTTTAATATTGACAGTATTTAACTCCTTGTTAAAATCATATGAGGGAAGACAAATCATGTATGAGCAGCAAGTCTCCCTTAAAACTGATGTTAACACTGTTTGTAATTATTACATCTATGATGATATATTTCATTGTAATAGTCTATCATTAAAATAAGCAATTTTACATTTTTACACATTTTTCTCTTCATCTACAAAATATCCACCTGACTATATTAAACCATTTAATGTAACCATTGAGCTAAAAAAAGATTGCCCCCCCCCCGTGCTCTAAACAAAAAAAAAAAGTATTTGCATTATTTCCTGTAGGGTGAAGTGATTCTAAATCCCAAAAAAAACTGTGTTGGACTTTAGAGGCTCTACAAAAAAAAAAAACTTTTGGCGCACCATGCAAACAATTACAATGTGCGCGACCAAGTGGTACGTGAGGGAATAACTATCTGAGCACAGTTTAGTTGTATTTAACTTTAACCCTGGGGAATCCACAGGGTCAAATTTGACCCCTATAAATTCTGCTACTCAAATGCTACCCTTAAATCTCAAAGGGTCAAATTTGGCCCGAATCCTAAATGAGGATTAAAGCATGAAATATTTGGAAAAACATATATTTTGGTGTTCAGTGAACATATAGCAGTCATTTATTGTATAATTCATCATTTTCCAAAGAAGAAAAAGGTTCTTGGGTTCTCCAGGGTTAAGGTTCAAACTGTGCATTTTTGATCAGCCGTTATAACGCATTCTAATGCTGGTCAACATCTCAATGCTTAGAGCGCCACACCTGAATATTGTCTTTCCGGTGGGAAAAAAGTTGGACTGCTCCAATGTATCAAGTGTTTCAACGCGGTTGTGACTCCTTCTTTGCCTTCACGTGCCGCTTGATTCCAAGTAATCAGTCATATGCAATCTCACGCGACACATTACGGCAGTCTGCCACCAATCTGTGTTAATCTTGCCCAGACCAGATGAGCTGCGTAATCTGGTTTCACTCGGACAATGTGCTGCCAGATTACGGGCAGAAATAGACCGATTACTGGCATTTCGCACCCGGCACGTGAGGCGGGCGGGACGGGGCGTCACCTTGCTCGGTGGTGGAGATCTCTCCCGAGTTGGGATCCACCTGGAAGAGCAGAGTGTTGTGTCGGTTGGGGATCTGGCTGACTAGGCTGTACGTCAGCTGAGCGTTGGGAGTGCTGGGGTCGTCACGATCCGACGCAAACACACGAGTGAACGGGACACCTGGAATGATACATAACAATGCTTCCCTGGTTGGATTGTGGTTTCAAAAATCAACGGTGGTGGTCCAGAGGTAGAATGCACACCTGCTGGAGTGTTCTCTCGGATCAAAGCGGTGTAGTAACTCTGGTTGAAATATGGAGCGTGGTTGTTGATGTCCAGCACGTGGATGGTTGCGAAAATGGGCCCCTCCACGACCTCATCGTCCACTAAGGCCTCCACCTGGAAACAAGCACATGCACATTCATATGAAATAAAATCAGGGACGTGACGTCCACCACACATATCAGCGAAGGTCAGAATCTGTCTGCCGGCACCTCGATCAAATCCTCCAAAATCAAATTGCACCACAACTTGGACCTGCTTTTAATTGATCTAAATTCTAGTTTATCTTCTGTCACCAAATTGTGACAGAAATTGCCCTCGGAATGCCCAGCAAGGCCCAATGCAGTCTGTCGAATTTCCGCACACGGTGAACTCAATTTGCCCCAGGGTGAAAATGAAGATGGGGCAGTTTTTACGCCTGTGTTACATTTTTACGGGTGCCCGCTTACGAAAATATGGTCCTTGGATTTAGATTCTTTTTCTGGCGCAATGACAAAATGTCAATTATACACAAAAATACAGTGCTTAAAAAAAGCATGAAAAAAAATAGCACTGTATTTTTGTCATGCTTTTTTTTTTTTTTTTAAACAATCTCAAGCACTTAAGATCCATGAGACATAATTGCGCACGTGTGGTGTGGGGTATGTTACCGCAACAAGGTAGTTGTCATTTTGGGACCAGTCCAGAGGTTTGTCCAAGTAGAGCCAACCGTCAGCTGAGATCTTGATGTCATCACTGCCTTCTCCGTGCAGCCTGAAAGCGTTCACACCAGGATGGCTGACCTGGAACTGAGCAAAAGCAACTCACATATTAGATAAACTTAAAAAAAAAAAAGAAAAAAAAAGTCACAATTAGTGTGCGCTTGTGTGTGTGCTTGTGTGTGTGTGTGTATGTGAGTGTGGTACCTGACAGAGTGCGTAGGGGACAGGTGTGCCCTCCTGCACCTTCATCACCAAGTTCTCAAAGGGGACCTTCTTGCCATCCAGGCCCAAGCCAGCAGCCTGTCAAAGGTTGAGAAAGCAAACAGTATTGCATCCCACTCAAGGGATTCCTAATATTTTGGTGACCGTATTTAGCCACGTGAGAATAATGAACTGAAGTCATGGAGTTGCACAGGTGGGCATTCCCTCACAACCAGGAACTTTCAAACTCATAGTAAATGGGAGTCAACCCACTTGTTGACATTTAAAGTGCCCTTGATTAAACCCAAATAAAGTCTAGTTGTTCAGGTAGGCTGATTTTTTTTTTCCTTTGGAGCACGAGTGTTCAGTTTACACTGAGCATACTTTGTGTAACATGAAATACAACCAAAATATTTCATATAACAATGAATGTAATCTGGATGAAAATTCTAAAAAAGGAGTTCATAATATTTTCATTATGTCTAGATTTTAAGAGACACTGTATAAAACATTTAGTCCAGAAATCGAGTGAGGAAAACTGTTCCCCACACCTGCTTTGTACGATTTTATCAGAACCATAGAACAGAAGTCCAAATGGAAGAAAAACACTTTTCACTCCAGCTCCCAAACGTCAGTGAACCAAACAAGATCAGTTATTGATTGAACCGGCATTACATGGAAAAAGTCTGGCCTTTCTTCGACAGCCCTCCTTAAGCAAAGACAGGACGGGACAAAGGACACATTTCGCTTCAATGATTCAGCCATGAGTCACATTTTACATCACGTATGGCTTCTCAGGAAATGGAGTGTGGTTCCTCTCCAAGAAGGTTTTTATTTTTTATGTGTGTGTTTTGACATTTTCTTATGAATATGCAGTGTACTCACAGAGCCGAGCAAGAGTGCCAGAAGACACAGATGCACCATGGGAGTCATCATCACAGTCTGCGGACAAACAACAAAAAGGAGACGAGTTAATACAGCGAGTAAAACATGTTTTCTGTGCAAAGTTCAACTGTTTCCCCCCCCTAAATTGTATTGTAAGTTGTAAATAGTAAAAAGGTCTATTTTAAAAACTGAACTTAGGGTGGCGTATTCTGTTGTAGTCATAAATTACAATGCACGGTCGATTTTATATTACGCCAGCCTTTATAGGTCACAGAATAAAGTATCTCCAAAGCCTTATGTGCTAGAAAAAAGTGAAGGCATTTTTTAAATCAGCGTCAAAACTGCTCTCAGGGCAGTCCTTCTCAAATAATAGGGGGGCTCTCCTTTGGGGGAAGGGTGGGGTCAATCCTTGGGTGGCTCTGTGTGACCCCCCTTTTTTTTTTTTTTTGCCG
>CAAKHF010007805.1:3596-14252 GCA_901007745.1 Hippocampus kuda
GCTTACCATTATGACATTATTTCCCCAGTGTGGGACAAATAAAGGATTATCTTATCTTATCTTAACTGAAATGCTTCAGTTAAGCTTTGCCAGACTATCTTTTAAGAAGGAAAACACACCTAGCGTGAACCACCATGTCACATATAAAGACAATGTCGCATATAAAGACACTGTACTGTGAAATCTTTTGACTCGTATCACAGGTGATCACGGCTTGGTCACATGACATTTGCGAGGTGGGCCCGTTGGCACTTTGACGCAGATTTCACTAAAATTGTTCACCTCCTTAAATGGATGACAATGATCAGTCTTTCTTTATTCAGTCATTCTTTTTCCGCAAATGCAATGTTCATCAGAATAGAGTGTTTAGACTAGTAGGGGCACATTCATTTTTATCATATATTTAAGGCAAATGCCATTTTCAAACCATTCCAGTACCCCATGAAAAAAAACCCAAACATTTTTATGTTGTTCTTTTAATAATAAAAATTGCACTACATAGTATGATACAGTACTTTATGAAAAACACAGAAATGAAATAATTGAATGGAATGTGAAGAAATTAAACAATTTTTGCAACATTTGTTGCTTCCATTTAATTGACATTTTGTCACTCCTTCTCATGCATGCTCCCTGTCCACCATAGGGCAGGGCAGACTAAAAATACGGCTTTAACAAAAATGAGTAACGTGCAGTAATATTCATCGCATTTGTGGAGAACGAAGAAAATATAGTTGTCAGAATTGTTATATTGTCAGTCTTCATGTGTTGCGCCATCATTTGTGTTCAAAAATCCATTGCCTAAAGCAGCCACTCCAAATTAAATTTCCTTCATTCTATTAGGGAGTGTGTATGAACATTAATAGTCTAAATATCAATGGCATCTGATTCCCTGAAAAAGGTTTACGCCAAGTACAAGTATCGCAATAATGATATACCGTGTGCGCTGCCATATTGGACATTTTTGACAAGGTCATGTAGTCACTATGTCGTCATTATATGGCTGTAAGCGTTGACACTTTGCTATGCATATGAATAAGACAATGCTTATGATGATAGGAAAGTCAAAATATTCTGAAATTCATTCCAATATTTTCAGACTGTGGTTAAGATATTCACATCCTTGTGCACGTTACTTTTGCTGCCAATCGGTCATATTTTTTTGTACATGAAGAGATGTAATGTTTTGTTTTTTGGGGTTTTTTTTCTCAAAGAGAGCAAACCATACGACACGAATAAAAACACATATGTTGTGACTTTTGTTCTAATATTTTCAGGATATGATTTGGCCATGCATGTATGTGTGCACATACATTTTGGTGACGATCAGTCTCAATTTTGGGATGTAGAATTTTGATAGAAGCCGCTTTGGAGGCTCACAGGCTGTCTGCATCGACAGCCATTGCTGCCGTAAATGTCTCTTTTGTTTTCCCTTTCTCGAAGGAAAACCATGAAACCTGACAGAAATATTTGATGGCGCCATACTGTGTTTTTACAGCACAATAGATTGGGAAACACGTCTAAAATGAACAGTGGCATGTTGCAGCAGGGTTGACGACACAGTGATTGTGTGAATTTGTCAAAAATGTCCAATATGGCAGCATGCACGGTATGTCATTGAATTAATCCGCTTAAACCTTTTTTTAGGAAATCAGATGACATTGATATTTAATGAACTATTAGTGTTCATAGACACTGCCTATTAGAATGAAGGAAAATGAATTTGGGGTTGGTGTGTCGCTTTAAAGGGGTGGTCACAGCACCGCAACATCGATGCTCTTCGCTAGTCCAACTATGGCACGTCTCATTATGTGTTGTGTTAGTATTAAGCCAGCAGAGACAAAGTCATGCCGTTGTTTTAAATACACACTGTGTGATTCTCTTTGCTAATTTACGTGTCTTATCTTCATGGAGCTATAACTACAGTATGTCAGTGACGCCAAAGACAAACTCCTGAGAGAACATCTCGTCATTGTGAAGAAACTGTGGTGACCTTGGATGCTACATATTTACAGCTAGCCTGCAGGGAGGCGTCAGCGCTTTACCCGGCATTGCAGCACATTTGTATTGTGTCCTTTGCAAACAGGTAGTAGGTCTCAGAAGATCATCTCCCTGCGCCATTTAGAGTTTAGAACACTACACTGCTTTACTGCCTTTTCTTCTGGGATATTTATGCAAACACTCAAGGCTCTTTCGATCCTCAACAAAATGCCAACAGCATAATATGTTATCTGAGTGCTGCCGCAATTTCAGCCACATTTCTGGTATCTCCTACACAGAATGCCCTTCTATGGAATCTTGTTGTTATATCGGGGCACAACTTTAATGGGTTCGTGGCCTGTTTGTACATTTTATTTTATGAGCCAAAAACATTTTTGATTTATCCAAGCCCATCCACTTTCATCAGCTATATTGCACTGATCAAAAGGGAAAATATAGGCTTGGGGTTTTGTCAGGTGCCTTGACAAATTGTTATGTTTGGGCCCCACAGTCTGCTCCGAGTCTGCACCATTTGCTTGCATCATTACACCTCAGTGCTGGATACATTTCTGAACTGTCACGGCACCATCATATTCAAAAGACTGTGATGCATCACATAAGGTTTACAAATAGCAAGGTGTTTGGTTCCAGCATAACGTGCTACTTGTTGTAGTTTCAAATGTGTTACCAGGCTGAACATGAGCTTGACATGATTGAGATTCTTTTAATTAGCTGCTATTATCAAAATCATTGATGAGGAACTGATAAAAGTCTATATGCACTATGTAAACATTGACGTTTATCTGATCTGCTGGTGGGTTTCATCTCCGCTTTCTTTGTGAATGTTTACTGTTGACAATGGTAACAAATTTGCACTGCGGCGGGCAGATAACATCAAGAAGGCTAATGATCAAGGCTCTTTCTCAGATGACAACTGAAATTGTGTACAGTACACAGTAATCCTACAGCTGTGAATTATAATTTTACCCTTCACTCACTTCCCTTACTTCCTTTACATTTAAAATTGCTTACACACGACTATGCAAGACATGTCCTGGAAATGACTCGAATCAATCTTTGATCTATATTTCAAGACAGAATCCGACATACTTTCGTGAACCTTGGGTTTGAATTCACATTGCGATATTCCTCATTGCTAATGAGCATTCGGTTTACGAAGATGATTGTCTGTTTTACAACTGAACTCCTTTAACAATATAATCCCCTGTAACAAATTGTTATTGGAAGCCATCAATTGACAGGAATGTGTGTGTGTGTGTGTGTGTGTGTGTGTGTGTGTGTGTGTGTGTGTGTGTGTGTGTGTGTGTGTGTGTGTGTGTGTGTGTGTGTGTTCAGTATATGGTAATGTGAAAGTAGCCAGCATTTTCTGCTCAACTGTGTCACCCATTTAATTTTTTATGAACTCTTACCTTGTATCCATGGCAGGCAATAACGTGGAATAATACAATAAGCTGTAGCAAAAAGGTTTTAGTTCCCCACGGATGAAAAGGTCAAAACATATTTTGGGTGACACATCAATTTTACCATTGGCTCTTTTCTAAATGTAATAAAAACAACCTTTGTCTTTGCATAACAAGTTTTAGAGAGCAGGATGAGAGCAAATCAAAAATAGAGGGACAGGAAACCCATCTTTTCACCATTTGCAGCAACATTATTACTGTCAAATGTTTTCGAAAAGTGCGAGCAATGCAAAGGAGAAGTGTAATGTCAGCTTTTAGTGGAGAAAACATTTGATGTGAAACTTAATGAGATAAGCCATTGTACCAAATTGCTCGCTCCCTATGCACCCAAAAAATGGTCAATTAAACACACTCCATCTTAAGCACACAGAAGTAAGTTGCCACCATGTCTAGTGTCTGCTCCCACATCATGCCTATGTCAGCAGTCGCAGCTCAGCGAAAATCCGAGCACCTCAAAGAGAGAGCATGAAGTGTTACCAGTTCCCCACAGAGAGCTAAATCAGAGAGCAACAGATTAAATATTTAAACACATACCCCAATAATGAGTGCCCTAGTTCTCTTGCTCACTTTCCATTTGTCTTCTGTTATGCTCGCCTGCATCGCTGTCCATGGTGCTAAAAGTTGACTGAGAGGTTTCACATGATTAGCTGATGGACGAAACGTTGGATGTGCATGACTAATATGACATTCGTGTTTGGACATCCAGAACAGCTCAGCTACCGAATCCTGGCAGTGCTTGGGGGGGATCAGGAAAAACATCCTTCAGATGAAAAATCAATGCCACGTATACCCTGTGGAAGAAAGAGAGGCCATTAACAACTTGGACTCGTGTGTCTAAAAAATGTTTTTAAAGAAAAATGGAGAAGCTGATGAAAACAGCTGATGCATTTAGAGAAAGACCTGTTTTTTTCAATTCAATTACCTATGAATGGGTTGCACAGCACGACTGTAGTTACACGATATAGAAAAAATATGTTTCATTTTAACACCTCACAAAACCTAATGAGCAGAGCAAGCTTTGACC
The DNA here is from genome assembly GCA_901007745.1 of Hippocampus kuda. NCBI lineage: Eukaryota > Metazoa > Chordata > Actinopteri > Syngnathiformes > Syngnathidae > Hippocampus > Hippocampus kuda. Next base: position 8,082 of record CAAKHF010007805.1, read on the forward strand.
TGAAACACCTGTTGGGTATGACCTATAAACAATATTCAGATCTTCTGTTCATAATATGAAAGGGTATCCAGTCAATAGGTACACATGTACAGTACCTGTATTTAACCCTTTCATGCACCCTGTAACCTGAGAACATGATAAGATGTCCCCTGTAGTAACCACTGTCACTATCAACACGTGAATGATCATATAAGATCATATGATCATTCACATGTTGATAAAAAGAGCCATCCAAGATAACATATCTGTGATCTCCCTAGCCAACTTTAAGATAAGATAAGATAAGATATCCTTTATTTGTCCCTTTTTATCATTTACCTGTGCTGGTCTCCTTGCAGTTCCTTATAAACATACTCTGCATGTGTCTCAACAAGCTGCAGGGCACAAGCAATCATTGCCCCTTGGCGCATCTGCCAACTTGGTTTCAAAAAGTAGACAAAATTTTAGATGTGCGAAAGCCAGGTCGAACTGCGCAGGTGGTCCAACGTGATTTTGGTGTTTTTGATCATAGCACAGGCAGACAAATACGGCACCATTCATTATTGGATTACCGGTAAATTAAATAAATAAAAAAGTATGACACCAGAGCGGGACAATCCCTTGAGTCTAAATCATTGTAGAAATCAAATCCATCCATCCACCCATCCGTTACCCTAACCGCCTATCATCATGAGGGTCGCAGGTGTTCTGGAGCCTATCCCATCTGTCTTCGGGTAATTTTGGAATGTGGGAGGAAATCGAAGTACCCGAGGAAAACCCGGCAGGCTCCGGGAGAACATGCAAACTCCACACAGGAAGGACCGAGCCCCGGTTCAAATTCTGGACCTCTGCACTGTGAGGCGAAATGTGCTAACCAGTCGTCCACTGTGTTGCCTGGAAATCAGTTTGTTGAACGATTTATTATCATAACCATCGTAGAAATATTTCAGTAGCCTCCTAGTCACCTGTCACTAGTGCGGGTGGGATGAAGGATGCAGGGTCACACTGACGCATGATCGGGGGTGCAAGGCGGTCTCCGATTGCTCATGTCACATGCACGGCTGACTACATTACCTGCCAATGTCATGCACGGATCCCAGCGAGTCTATTTCGGTTTCCTCCGAGTGAAGCATGCTCTATTTGTGCGTAGTGCACCTCCAACCGCCCTGATTTTGATGTCACCAAGATTGGCCTGGAAAAGATGCCACGATGGCGCACAAAGATGCAAACACCTCATTCCGCCAATTCAACCAGCGCAAAGTCAAGCAAAATACCAAAAGAAAGCTCCGCCCAGGTGCACAGTTAAACTGCACTTTGCGTTGGACTTGTGCTCTGAACAAAAATATGCCCAAAATATCTGGTTTGGATCCCGACAAAATTCTGAATACACTGTGGAGCAGCAACCCGGCTCCACTTTCCTCTTGTCTTTGCTGGATATTTTTTGCTTACCTTGAGTGCTTATCATTCAGAGAAAGTTTGAATTGCAGAAATCAATCAAATTCAATTGATGAATTTGAATTTGAATTGACTCTGCCGTTGAATACAATTTGAATTACTTGAAGTGGAAACGAATTGAATTGAATTCAGAGAAACTCATTCTCATCACATATCAGCTCCAAACAAACTGTCCAAAATGTTTACGCAACCATTTTAAAGACTTTGATAGAGCAAGGTATTCTGGAAAGTTATGTAGAAACCGTTCTACATAACTTATAATGATACTTATAGTAATACTTCACTATTTACTATAAATATTGTGTAAATAAACTCATTCAAAAAATATTGTTATGATAGTCATGTGCACATAACTATCATACCAACAAACAGCAAACAACCTTGTAGCTATAAATACAATGTGTACATTTGTACTATTCGTGCAATATTGTTTAAAAATGTTAGGCTGATGTTTCGGCTTAGCAAGAAACGATAAATTGTGTGCCCTGTTGCTGCAATATTGTTACATTCATATTCAAAGTGTGATTGCATTTTTCCAACTTTCTTCGTAAAACGCACTTCAGTTTAATAAAAAGGCTGCAACAACTGACAAGAGAGAAATGGCTCTGAATCACAAAATGTATTTCCTCTATATGAAAAAAAGCCGATATAAAGTAATGGTATTTATGAAAATGCACACTCTCGCCCTTGATGGAAGGTTGTCTAAAGGGGATTATTTTCGTTTTACAGCTGACAACCAAGCCATCCGACGTCACTGAAACGAGGCTTCTTTGTCTGTTAACAATTGTCCCATTATAGTTATGGGAGGCGGTGCTGCACCCACTAACACAGCAAAGATAAATATTACTCACTGGGCAGGGGGAGCAAACGGCTATGCAACTTTTCAATTTCAATGTCAGATAAATGTAACTGCTTTCAAAAGCATTCAAAAGCGGCCTCGGTTACCTACTCACCTTTGAACAAAATTCCATTGAAGTGCAGTATTGGAGGTGGAAATGGATTTAGTTTCGTGTGGATGAGGAGGGGCCCCTTTACTTGAGCCACCACATGACTTTTATACGCCACTGCTTGACTCGAAGAGAGCAGAGAGACGGAATGGAGAAAGAAAGGTAGAGAGATGTAGGTGGAGTATGAAGCAGCAGGAAGAGAGAGAGAGAGAGAGTGAGAGAGGGGGGCGGTGTCTAGTGACAGCAGAAACCTCCAGCAAGTCCGCTCTCCTTGTTGCCTGCAGTGTGTCAGCCAGACACAGAAGTGGCCTGCCTGCACCGGAGTGGTCGGAACTTGGACTTACTTCGACCAAGGTTCGGATTGTGACGCCACCGAACGAATGCAGGTAAATTGGCAATGCACAGATGACAGTAAAAGAGTCGCGCATTGTTCGACTTTTAGCTGAGACAAACCGATAGAACAAAAGCGACTAAATAGTAAAAAAAAATGTAAAGGGTTTTGTAAACCAGGTGAGCTAATTGCTTCAAGACCACAACTCTGCGTTGTTTGTAATGCGATTTGAAAAGAGAGCACACATGATGACGATCAACCCTGCAAAAATAAACAGCGCTTGCTGTTTTTATTTTCCTCCGTGCAGTTAGGCACGCGTGCATGTGCGCGTGCGTGCGGAAAGTGTTGTTATCCCACTTGAATGCTTGGAATCAACTTCGTCCATGTTGCCACTCAACGGCTCATCTTATTATGTCCTTTTCTTCCATGCTTTGCTTTCCAGAAGATGTTCTTCTCTCTGCTCCCTGTTGTGGCTCTCTTGCTGAGCACACAGTCTGCACTGTCTGGCGCAACCAACGACAAGCGGCTGACTACCGTGGGTCAACACTCCAAGGACAGATCCTGGAACAGATACAGAGATGTGAGTTTCTTGGGAGCCACTACGTCTCACCAAAAGGGACAAGTAATTAGATTGTGTGTCTGTGTGCGTGCGCGCGCGTGTGTCTTTGTCTCACTGTGTCCTTCATAAACCCTGTACTAGATGTGTGCCAGCAGGCACCCATCCACCTTGTAGAGACGCCGGGGAATCGTCTCAGATAACTTGTTTGTGTGACTTTGGTCAACACTTTGAAGCATCAAAGAACTCTACGTCATTGGAGTTTCACGCTTGGACTTTTTGTTATTAGAGTGCTAAGTAGACAGCCTAATAGTGGTGCACAGTGAAAGACTATTTTTTTTCCCTTTACAGTGGTACGTTGATTTACAAGTTTTAATTTCTTCCCTGACCAAGATTTTAACTTTAATGAAAATGAATATTCTGTATTTCAATGCATTAAAATTCTATAATCCTGTCGAGCCCTTAAAACCCCAAAACATTTTGGGTAACATGTTTTTAATAGCTCTCTGATACTACTGATTTCCAACCGAGCACAAGTACTTACAGTTGAGTACACAACGATATGAACTACTGATACTCGATCATTCTATAACGTCTTTTGTTTGTGATGAACATTTGTTTTATTGCACTGCACTATTCTTTAGAAACAGAAATTTAACCAAGCATGTCAGATGCTATAATTCAAATTTCGTAGTAGGATGAATATATGCTTGTGAGAATTATATAATCTTTTTGTCATTTTGCTCGACTATTCCTTAACTATTTACAGTTTCCTGTACCAAACAATCGATGCTAATTGTATTAGCACTTCAATGTCATTTCGCATCATATCTTAGCTTTAAAACTAGCATTTTTTGTAAGAAGACACTATGCGTTTTGTTCAATATAAAACGTCATTCTCTTTCGTGACTTTTACGGTTAATACCAACTACAAATGTCAATAAACAGCTTTTATCATTAATCTAAAAATGTGAAAAACTACGACCACCTCACTCTTGATTCGTGGAACTCAGTCAAGCAGATATTGAGTTCTATACAATTATACAAACAAGCATAGCTGAAAACATCCTGACTTTATGATTTGGGCAATCACATTCTGTCATTTGGAAGCTTCAACCAGTTGATGAACAGCACGTATTTTTTATTGTATTTTGACTTTCCCAGACTCAATTATAAAAGAGACCCTCCGCAGTCTTAGCAGCTGTGCAATCATTGGTGTCAGCACAGTATTGACTTGCCTTATTATGCACGATGCTTCAGTTGTAACAGGATATAGCCCGCTGCCATATTCTCAGGAGATTTCAGCAAAGCGTAAGCTACCTTTGGCCTTATTAAAGCTGGCCATCCTCATTCAGTGGAGCTGTGATGTGAGGAGGAGAATTAGTCTTACATTCAGCGAGGGGCTTTTCACCTACAATGTGTGTGTAAATTTAAATGTTCTACCTATGTGACTGGAAGTCATTATCTGCAAACTGTCTGTGGAGGGTTGAGGGTGGGATTGGAAGGGATAGAAGGCACAAAGGATGACAGAACCTGTGACCTTTTTTTTTATGGCTCATCACACCACATACAGCAGAAGCAGACATGCTTACCTGTGTATCATTTTGTGTTGCCTTCTCCACCGCATAGAGGAAACAGCTATAGTGATGCCTTTGACAAAAAGACAACCGTATGAAAAGAGATCATTTGTGCTGTCAGGGAACAGTTAGGTCTTTTGAAAAGGTACACAATTCATGGCTTAGCAACAAGAAATGCTGCAGTTCAAGTGTTGTGAAAATGTGGTTCAGTAATGGTCAAAATGCACGGACTGCAATTTCAACTTGATCAACACAGAAGACAAAGTGGAGGCTTCAAGTGCTGGGGCTTCCATACTATTTTTTTTGATGACTAACTAGGTGATTAGCAAGACCATCCATTCCTTTTCTATGCCACGTGTCCTCACTGGAGACAAAGCACATACTGTATAGGCAAACAATCATTCATGCTCACATTCACACCTAAAGACAATTTGGAGTCTTCACTGAACCTTCCGTGCATGTTTTTGGAATGTGGGAGGAAACCGGAGTAGTACCCGGAGAAAACCCACGCAGGCACGGGGAGAACATGCAAACTCCACACAGGAAGCCTGGAGTCCAATTCCCAACCTCAGAACTGTGAGGCAGATGTGCTCACCACTCCTCCACCTGGCTTCCAGTGTGCAAACCCTGGAACAATAATTTCAAGGGCTTGCACTACTCTACAATGGTATTTGATTGGTGCCTTTATTTGTAAAGTCAACATGACTTATGGCCTATTATTTTATAATTGCTTCCCTTAATATAATTGCCTCTCACCGCGTCACGATTTGATGACGAATCAGAGGGCTACAATTTCATTCTGTTACTGAATATCGATGCCGATTCATTCTCCCACTTTTAAAACTGTCTTTATAATGGACAATATCTTCAAGGATAAAGTAATAGATACGGTCCATTTACTTCTATTATCTTTCATTGGAGGGCACAAATTGACAATATTAAATATTTGATTTCTTGTCCTTCTCATAGTCTCACCACTGTGAGAGGGGCCATAGAGATTGGGGGCAATTTGCCTGGTTGAGAAGTTCAGACTCGACATAGTGAAGTGCTTACTTTTCCACTGCTACATACAGTACAGTGTACACTGTCCCCACTAATAGATCGTACACTAGTTGTCGTTGTTATACAAAACCAAACCTTAAGTTACAAAACAAGTGTGAAAGTAGTTTGTATCAGTACCTACCTGTTGTCATGTCAACAAATGGGTTCCATTCAAAAACCCTTTTGTCTGTCATTCTGACATTGAGACGATTTATTTCACCTGATTCTTGATGCCCGTCAAGCAGCCTTTTTCGTCCTCAGCTCCATTCTCTTGGCATCATGAAC